>JAOYMZ010058777.1:0-13201 GCA_025802335.1 Pinguicula primuliflora
TTGAGATTTGATGGAGCATGCTTTGATTAGATGGAGCATGCTTGAGATTTGATGGAGCATGCTTGATTAGATGGAGCAAATATCTCCCTTGCTAACAATTGCTCTACCTGAACTTGACATGTCCTAATATTAGTTTATCAGTTAAGTCAGTTCCTTCAATCAGCTCGTATGTCTTACTAGAACTGTGCAATTCATGTAGTCAGATATTTAAAAGGCTGCAGTTTTCTAGGTCTATTTTTCCCTCACAATATTGATCTTACTTTAACAGCCTTCTGTGATGCTGATTTGGGCTCTTTCCCAGACTACAGGCGGTCCCTCACAGGCTATCTTGTCCAACTTGGCCCAGTCAATGTCTCATGGAAGACAAATAAACAAACAACGATTTCTAGAGCCTCTCTGAAGCTGAATATCGCAACATCACTTTGTAATGTTTGTGAGCTGCAGACTGAAGTTGTTTGCCTACATTCTAACAGATCTTCAGATTTCTATCACATTGCCTTTCTCTATTATGAAAACAAGGCAACAATTCGTCTTCTGGCTAATCTTGTGTTTCCTGAACGTACGAAACACGTTGAACTTGTCAGCCACTTAGTCTGAGATCAGTACAAGAGAAGTTTTGTGTATATATTATACCTTCCCTCAACACATCAAACTTCATATATTCTTACTAAATCACTTCTTCTACATGCATTCTCCAAATTGATGGACAAGATGGGCTTGGGCCATGCCCCGGGGGAGTGTTAAAGTACATGAACCTGAGGCCTATCAACAGTATGATTCGGATTGAACAACAGCTAATATGTCTGTAATTAATGTATAGCCTATCCATAAATTTGTATAAAGCAATAAGTTGAGTAGGAACACTAGTATAAATACACCACATGGTGAGATTTGGGTTTAGGGTTACGTCCGAAATGAGAAAAGTTTCCTCTGCAATTTGTTTTCTTCAAGCCTGCTCCCATTAATGCCATTTGGCTCCCGGTAATTCATCAGAGATAGTTGGTAGTTAATTTCACACTCCAAACCCCATACCTCCAAATTTGAATAGTGAGAAGAGACGAGGTCGTCATTTGAGGTTGCCAACCCTCCATAACCGACAACAACTGCATCTCTAATAGCATATGTGTTTCTGGAGACTACAGGTGGTGCTCCAAGGGAAAAGCCATTCCAAAGGGTATCCGAATTGGGGCTGAAGGATGTTGTGATGTCTATCCCTCTCACATGGAGGGCCAGCAACATGAAAATGAAAATATCAACATGTGGAGGGGTTCACATGGAAATGCTCATGAGTTCAATGTGGAGAATTCAACATTTGCAGCCACGCAGGAATAAGTACAGTGCAGAAACGTATTTTTCTGCAATCACTTGCCTATATATAGAGGCATTTCTTCAGTTCTCAGAACCAACAACACCAACGAGAGAAAATGAGGAAGAGAGAGTTTTGAGTTATTTAGGGTGTTCCTAAATTGTGGAAGTGACAAAAATATTGGGGAAATATTTTTGGGTAGATCTCCGGTGTTGGTTAGCCTCTAGAAGTTCTAGAGAAGACTCTCTTGTACCTACTATTTTATAGTGGAAGAATTGTTCGGAGTTTTTCCCGTAGACGTAGCCCAAAATTAAGGGTGAACCACGTTAAATTCTCGGTGTCCATTTATTTTCTGCACCTACCAGATTTCTTCATTATTATTATTTTATCCGTTGCGCCCAACATATCGAACCCTGCACCTCTTACACTTGAGATTCACATGCTCACCAATTGAGCTAACAGGATTTGATAGAATACAGTAACTAATAATATCCAGCCACATTTAATTCATCCTATTTTCTTATAATAATTTCGTGCGGTATAGCAGGTTGCGAAAGGCCAGGCCGTTTATGTATTCGAGACCTTGTTACCGAAATTTTGACTTTCATTCCATGACCAAATATGTGCTTTGATGTTTCCCCACCACTGGCCAATACTGGGGTACAGGGGAAAGGATTAATCTTCATCTTCTTTGATGGATTAATCTTCATCTTCTTTTGGTATTATTTTGTGTTGGAAAGGATTGGTGAAATGAAACTGCAGAGGAGGTGATCATGGTTGGGGGATGGATATAAGAAGAGTGAGGGAATTGTTGGTGGACATCTCTTGCAGTTTTGGATATTGGAACGCCACATGGCAATAGGAGGATGGCATGATAAAAGATTAGGGGTGCGAGGATCTGAAATGAAATAGAGAGTGTAAATCAACGCAGGTTGCTTTAGTGGCAATTAGTTAGAACTCCTGAATAAGAGGTCTTGAGTTCAAGTTCCAGTAAAAGCGCTTGGTCAGACCTAATCCATAAGAGCCTTTGGGCTGGGTGAGGCCCACTAGATTAGTCGGAAGTGTAAAAAGCTCTCGGATACTGGGGAGGAGCGTGAGTATTTCTCCCAACTTACCTACCAAAAAAATGAACTAGAGAGTGTAGAAGCTTTTCTCGAATATGTAATCCTTTGGAATCATTTTCAGTAATTTCATGATTTTTTTGGGTAACTAGTAATTTCATGATTGATTATGAAATGCATTTACAAGAATAATTTTAAAAA
The DNA here is from genome assembly GCA_025802335.1 of Pinguicula primuliflora. Classification (NCBI taxonomy): domain Eukaryota; kingdom Viridiplantae; phylum Streptophyta; class Magnoliopsida; order Lamiales; family Lentibulariaceae; genus Pinguicula; species Pinguicula primuliflora. The sequence goes on from JAOYMZ010058777.1 coordinate 2,569, forward strand.
TGATACCGAATTTTAATTTTATGTACTATAAATACATCATTCTTTATGTTTATTATGTTTTTTTATAAATAAGGTATCGAGAATTTTTTTCATATACTGAACTTATCATGGCGAACCAAATCTTATTCTGCTGAAGTCTATTCTGGGCCGTTGGATCTGTGTCCAACGGCCGAGATCACTTCACTTAATTTTTATGTTGAAAGATCTCGCCCGTTGGACACAGATCCGACGGCCGAGAATAAATTTCTGCACCGTATGATAAGTTCCACATAATAAGTTCTCGATATCTCCATTCTGGAAGATAGCTAATCCACGAGTTTAGGTACTTGGATTTGAGTATTATGTTTCTTTTACATTGGTATCATGGATCATGTACCCTATTTTCTGGACAACATGATTTTGAGTTAAGGAAAAACTACATACACACAGCCTTTGTACACCTGATTATGTGTATTAAAAAATGTGTGCGCGTTTTTTAAAGTGAAAAAACACTTTCTTAATAAATTGAAAAACAAGTCAGCAGGAGGTAGAGGATAAGGTCATGAAGAACGGAGCGATGTTTCTTGTAATCTGTGGCTCCAACGACATATATATATAGGGAGTCTAGTTCTTATGGACAGTTTTACTGTGGTCAGTTTTCCCAATTCGTGTACAATTTTTCCGTAGCACCATCCATTTTCGAAATTGGTTGCACCATTGAAAAGTTTATACATTTTAGATAAAACCCTATTTAGGACTACTTAACCCGAGGGGATTTATAACCCTCCGTTAAACGGTGATAACATCGTCAGAATATCACCAAAACTTGAACATATGCAATTTAATGTATAAACTTTCCAATGGGGCGATCAATTTAAAAAACGGATAGTTAATTGAAAAAATTATCCACGCAAGGGAAAACTGACCACCGTAAAACTGACCATAGCATCTGTTCTGTATATATAGGCTATCCGAAACACCAGTTTTGTATACACAAATATTACATGCTACCATGAATCTCTGTTCGAGAAGTAAGTCGCCTAGGCCGCTTAGGCGCCGCCTATGCGCTAGTATGTTGCCCTCCACCTTGTCCGGATTACCGCTTAGGCCGCTTAAAAGCCCGCTTAGGCGGGCGAATAGGCTGCTTAGGCACTGAACGGGCCCTGACCGCCCAGGGTCCACCTAGCACTTTCTCGAATACTGCCATGAATTTATGCTAACACAACTAGAGAAATTCCTCATCGTCTGTCAAGAGACAGTTTTATCAACCAATTCATTCATTAAACTGCACCATTACTTCATTCTTATTCAAAACAATACTCCAAAATCGAACATCCTGCATTCTTATTCACGAGCAACTCCAAAACAAGAAGTCTAAAACAATAATCCAAAATATTCCGTGCATCAACAATTGTCCAAACAAGATCAACGAAAATTCATCATATTCAGATTCCAAAATTGTAGAAACACCATAGATGACAACATAATAACAACATCTTCAAATTCTGAAATTGTTTGGTGACATAGATGACCACATTTGACTTGGCTGAAAGAATTAAAATAAAATCAAATGAATTGGCTAGGAATTGAAACTAGGAACAAACATATAAATCCAAAAACTTACATTGAAATTATAAGTACTCTCGTGCATTTCAAACATGTTATCAACTCTAACTACTTCAACCTCCTGAAATAAGTCAAATAAGTAATCCAATATATGCAAAAGTGAATTGCATGAACATGAGAATTCATACCTTCATTGGATTCTTACTCTTGATTTCCTTTTTCCGAAGTATTTTTTTTCGTAATAATCTTTTCAACAACACCATGCAACCGATTTTTGCATGGTCTTCCATTGCGACTCAACCCTTTCGAGTCCAGCATGTTGGTGACTTGTTGTGTTCTCATAACTCCATCTTCAACCGAAAAGAGATCATCGGAAGCTAGCATCAATGCTTGTTTTAGCTCACATATTCCGTTCATTGACATCTCAAACTTGGACGAAGAGTTTTCAGCCAGATCAACCACACCATTAAAAGAACTGCATAGGATGTCGTGATGTTCCGATTCAATTGACCGCGATGAATTATCGTAACTAGTTTGAAGCTTAGTGTGAGCTCGCTTCACATTTTTCGCACCATCTCCTCAATACGTATTTTTCAGAAACACTATGAATATCCAATTGAAACTACACTAACAATTGATGTCTATGCACCATCCTCCTAAATTCAAACAATCAACACGTGCAATGTGTTTCGTTGGTTTCAGTCTCATAGGTAACATTAAATGTCACCTGTTTCCTAATTGTATCCTCCCCCTTCTCCAAAATTAATCCATTTTTAACTCATATTCAGACACAGTCTATTTCATTGATCTTCACACACAAACAAGATAGTTTTCCAACATACTCCTTATGAAATTCTTTCACCTTGTTATTTTGTGTAAACACTCTGAGACTGTTTCTCCAATTGATCTCCTTCCTGGATTAATGGGATGAAGCTGTTCCAACTCTCAACTCTTAAACCATCAAAATATGCATGTATCCCCGGGCTTTTCTATGTAGATGACATCCCTGCCCAAAATATATCTTTCACATAAGCAGACACCCACCTTTCTCTCTCCACATACAACCCATCCAACCATGCATTATCTTCAAAATCAAATTTCGTAATGAATGCGTGCCAATCCACTTGAAACTGCTAAATGCTCAGCGAATTGTATACAACCTCGTGCATGCACTCACTCATCCACTCATATGCCTTATACCTACTAAATTTCTCAGGTATCTTTTTCATAATATGCCAGATGGACCAGATTGAGAAGCTGGTGGTTGCTCCTTCTTCAAAAGAAATGAAAGAGACACTGCGATAGCCGATAGGGAACACTGATGCCCTAGTTCCAATTGAAGAAATGAAAGAGACACGTGACTTTTGCTGACTTGTTTCCAATTTATTTAGAAAGCATGTTTTCACTTTAAAAAATGCGCGTGCGCTTTTTTTAATACACATAATCAGGTATACAAAGGCTATGTGTACATAGCATTTCCATTTGAGTTATTGTCAATATTGTTGGAGTTGAAACCATCAATATAAAACTTATACATAATATATCAAAATCCCCATGGTTCGATTGAATTGCATTGAATTCATTGTTGGAAATTTTTAAAACTATATACCTTAATATTAACTCTTAAGTAGTACTTTATTATGTTTTAAAAGAATTCATCCACAAAGTCGCCGAAACCGGTTAGAGTATGAAATTTTTGGTCATGTATTAGTTTTGTATTGCTTGTTTAAATTCAGGTAGTATGTAATATAATATCAATAGTCAGTAAATTGTACTGTACAAAACAATTTCTATCTGATCTGTGCTTTTTACTTTGGATAAGTTCAGTGTTTGAGATGGTATCTGCCTAGGCCCCTAGACGTCACCTCAATAGTTGCCACCCTCATTTCGCACCGCATTGACCCTGGACACCCATAGTGGCTTGGCCTTGGGCGAGGATGGCTAGGCGCCCACCTAGACCGTCTAGCTAGGCCAAGATGGGCACTCGCCCTGTAAACAAAATTAAACAAATTAGGCGTTTATGCAATGAAACTATTTGAATTTTATGTTGTTAAACGCATTTCAATTTGAGATAAATTCTCAAGTGATTAATGTTGTTGTGCTCAATAATGAGCTATTGTGCTCAATTCTAATCTGAGCTATTGATATGATAATCTGATGGTTGAGATTAGATGAGTCACATAAAATAACTCATTTAATGTGAACTGCTAGATTACCAGATGATGACTCAGATTAAAATTGAGCATAATATTTCATTATTAAACACAATAATATTAAGTACCTGAAAATCCTTAAGAGAACATGGGATGAGCAGATTCGGTTAGATCTAGTAGGATTAAACCTCTCCGAGGACATGACCTTTGATAGGACGAGTTGGAGACGTCATATTACGGTTAAAGATACATAAGTTATATATAGTAGTTGTTTAGTTATTGATCTCAAGACTGATAGTTATTTGGTTATTTAGTTTGATCGTTATTTGCATAGGCACCCATCTATGTCGGTTCGTACGTAGTGTATGATTGGGGTAAATAGGTATTTCAGTTTTACTTGTTTCTCTTATTTTATTATTCTATTATGTTTCCTTTATTATTATTATTTCATTTTTCATTTTTCATTTTTCTTTTCGAGTTGGGGGTCTCTACGGAAACAATCTCTCCACCCTGTTGAGGGGTGGGGTATGATTGCGTACATCCTACCCTCCCCAGACCCTGCCTAAGGGCAAAATTTACTGAGTATGTTTGGTTTGATTTGGTTTACCTAAAAATCCCTCTTAAATTTGATATCTAACTAATTTTTAACTTTTATGCATTTACTTTTTTTATATTATTAATATATGATACTAAAAAAATAAAGCTCATCAGGCCAAAGTGACCAAAGGGACTGCTGCTACACGAAGGGACAATGGCATCAGGCCGAAGTGACAAAGGATTTCCACCTTATTTAACCCAGGGGGACAATGAGGATGTCATCTCTGTTCTGCACGCGAGGGGTGCGGACCGGACAAGAGGGACGGAAACACCTTGCTTACAGGTAGCCTACACCCAAAATTCGTGGCTTACAGTATGGAGGAAAGTTACATTTGCATTGGGGGACGAGCATCGTCATTTGATCCTCCTTGAACAGCATGCCCTGAATTTGTCTAGTTTTATTCATTATTTTCGACTACGGCTTCCTTTGTAATATAAAAAAAATAAAAAATAAAGCCAAAATGGTTGGGTGTCACCTAGTTGACTTGGCCTTGTGAGACCTCTAGCTGCCCAAAACATTCGATCAGTTACACTTTTTATGTGCAGCTTGACAGCATTAAATCGATCAAACACGAACCACATTTTATAAGATTGCCACCGATAATTCCTGCCCTTACTAAACGAAGAAGGCAAGCACAAATCCGATGTGCCTGGTGGTAAATGACCATAAATTCGTGCCCCACTTGTAGAAGAGCCCCTCATTCTGTCAGAGACAACTTCGGGAGGCTTAAACCAATACTGGCTACTGCACTGTCTGCAAGTGGTTTTGCGCAACTTGAATAGAAGACAAGGGATGACAAAGCTTAGCTACAACAACTTTTAGATTAGGAGATTCCAGATTTGGCATTTGAGATTTTGAAATCTTACTCTCTCTCGCTTCCAGTCTATATAACCAATCGCATGGTAAATGGTATGAAAAAAAAAGGATAAACAAAAACTGCAATGCAGGGGAACGAGTCTATTCTATTCACGAAGCAACATTCAGAGGCATTCCAGCATCACTTGTTTCCCCTGAAATATGCGTAAACTTTCTGCAAGAAGAATCCGGAACGGAAGAAATTGAAATTCCGTAGTACAAACCACACCTATACTATATGGTCACACAATGTGAATAAAACGAAACAATAAGTTGCGCACCTGTAGTACCCATAAGCTTAGCAGCGTTTCCAAACAGAAGAACGCAAATCCAATCAAATAAAACACCTGCAAAACGTCGTGAATGAGACGGTTACCCGAGGGTAGAGAGGGGTTTAGATATAATGTGTGATACAATAATTTGCACGAAATCGACGAAAGAAAGGTGAGTGCAAAATTAATACTCACCCCAACCAATACATGGTGTGAGAAGACATCAATAACAGCAAGTATGCCCCTGAATCATACAAAAAGAGAAGGCAATGTGCTAAGTACAGATCCGATCCACTGTTATGAAGTCACCATTGCCAGCATAAAGTCCAACTACAACGGATAAGACAAGAGAGGAGACCATGTACGAATTCTACGGATAACTAAGATGAATTTCCTCACAGCAGGAAGCAATACCAACTGCGAGAAATAAAAAAGAAAAGCCCTTACGTTAATGATTTCCCACGAAAGACAATTGGAGGTGCAATGGCCGCCAAGATGCAAAAAGCAATATGGATCTGCCGAATACGAGGGAATTAAAGGTACCAAAATATTTTACCTACTTCCAAGTGAAAATAAAATATCAAGCATACCAAATAGAAGAAAAAGAACCACCCAAACTTCAGAGCACTGTCATTCCTGAGATAAAAATTGCATATAGATACACCACAATCAGTTCCCCCATTTAAGAGCATTGAGAAACAGATAAAATAAGTGATCTAATACCTCATTGCATTGTACAAAGGCCTGTACCATAGAACATATGAAAGAGGGCATCCTATTAAAGCATATATAGTAGCAAGGAAGAAGATCTTGACACCTACATCCAGTAAGATGCTTTAGACATAATGCGTAATACATCATTGAATTGTAAAGTAACACAACACTGGAAAATGAAGAAAACAAACTTACCGTCACCCCTTATCCATGCAACAAGGACTGCAAGGAGATTAAACAGAAGGCAAAGAACAATACCTGTAACAAAATCAAGAGCGGAAAATTATGAAACTCCATCATCGAATTATCAAGAGAACATAAGGCGGCCCTAAGAACATTAAAATAGAGTACTAAGATAATCAGAGAATATCCTGGACATCGTGACAAGACTAGAACCTTTTACTTGATACAGTATCCTTTTCCTTCAGTTGTCTCGTGATTATCGGAATGTATCAGAAATGATCCCATTTAACTATGGTTACGAACTAAGAACTAAGAAACTAGAAGAAACTTAATTCCCATTCATAATGTTTTGAGTGTAACAATGACCATATATATAGGCAAATAACAAGGACCTCTAAGCAATCCCAAAAGTACCAAAGGACAAACATATATTGTATTATTATCCCTTTGTATCACACATGCATGACACATGTACACCAAAGTTTTACATATGAATAAATCGTCAAAGTCATGTTATCCTTTAATGTCTAGACTCTAGACCAGTTCGCAAGTGGAATCTAACAAAAAATGCAAAGCTTCTTTCGGTGAGCAGCATACGCACCTAACCAGCTGGCGAAAGCAAGATACTGAAACTTCTGAGCGTGAATTGGTATTTCATTGGCTATATCATGATGAATTATTGGGAAATAAGGGGGCCAATTCTTATCATTCACAGGTACACCAGCTGAATGAAATGATTGTCAAATAAGTAGGATAAGCAAGCAATGGAAATTTTATGATAGTGGTAGATATTATTTTCATATCTTACCATTCCCAATAGCATCTTCTCTCCGTTTAATCTCCTGTTAAATGAATAATTTCCGGTAAAGTCTAGAAATAGGCAAAATCATGTATAGAAAATTGACAAAAGGCTAGATAGATGCAAACAGCATAAGTCATCATTTTTTCTCCCTTTATACTACCAACTATTAGTAGAAGTAGAACCATCGTATATCCCATCAGCCACGTTTAAATATATATATGAACAGTACTTGCAAGAGACTAGTTTAGCTACAGTTATAGTTTTGGAAACATATTGTATCAAGCATGAACTGCTTTTGTTTAAAAGCCATGGAGTATCCAAGAAAGTGGATGTTAAGAATTAAGATATATAGGTCACCAGTTTCTGATTGAAGGAGAAGTTTACCCTTTCTCTCTTGTTCAAATCTGCTTCCCAAGATGCAAGTTCTTTTTCCTTTTTCTTAGGTTCCTGAAATAGTTGCAGCAGAATTTAGATAAGACTTCAATATGCATTGCCGGAAAAGATTAATAGAGTAGTTTTGTACTACATACAGTGACAGTATCTAATGGTATATCCACAGTTGTATCATGTTTCTGACCCAATCCCAGCGTATTAGCAACCACTTTAGGGATGCGTGACTTCGTCTTAGCAGTATTCTGTGAGAACCAGCATATGGAGCCATCAATGTATGAGCAAACAGGGACCATAATTTTCACGCAGCATCATTATACATTGGAAAGTGAGCAACAGATTATATTTATTTGGTTTTACAAAAACAGGTAAGTTTATGCATGCCACAATGCATGCGGGGCAGTATCTGCTCGATGTTCCACCAGATTTTGGATTGTGCAAATTAATTAGAGTTTCCTCTTCTATATGAAGAGATATGAGTTATATACTGCATCCGTAACTCTACTCTTAAGTTTTAACTTTCTTCTCCAAATAGATTATATGTGTGCCGATTGTACATTTTGCAAATTTACGACCCTCCTTGATTAATAATGTTTCACGCAAATAAAAAATTCGTACCAATATATTTGGATCTTCTAATGCTCGGACAGCCAAAAACAATTGCTCTACTTTACTTACCCTATATTATTATCATTATTCAGTCCAATGCCAATGGATCAAGAATCTCATGTCACGCCTGGCTTAACCAAGAAATTAGAAAACAACAGGCTGTGAGAAGAATTTAGCATGGGTGTTATAAGAAAAATGAGAACTGCAAAATTAAATGCCCACTCATTTGAAAAAAAATATGACCTGACCAACATTCTGCGAAGACAAATTCTGGCTACGGTGTTAAAGACAATATATTTAATTAATTTATCGTATATAATTGAACCCTTTCATTTTTTATTAGGGAATTTTAGTGCTGGATACAGTTTAATCAATACACAATTACCCTTAGTCCGTTTAGGATCAAGATGTTCCACAATTATGAAAATATTTATTCACGGATTTTTAGATGCTCTTCATTCCATTCCAGAGCCACTGTAGCTATGATCCAAATCAAGCAATCACAATCACAACTCAACGTTACCGTTCAAATGTAAGCCAATATTTTCAGACAAAACAGCACAAACTGCGCATGAAACAGTCTAAAAATAGGCAGATCTAAATAATTGAAGTTGCGATTACCGAAAACGGATTGACTTCCGGTTCTTCCTCATCAAACGGATTTGGATCGCTTCCACGATTCATTTTCACCTACTTTTTCTACCCCTGCAACTTTGGATCGAATGTAGGAGCACTGGAGCAGCGAAATGCGGGTCAAAAGCTTAAATCCCGAATTAAGGTTCTACTAGTAGTAAGAGAGCAAAGAACCAGTTGCGACGGAAACGGTGCGCGGTCCGCTGAAGTGAAGTGAATTTGGAGTGAAATGAAATTACACTTTCCCGAGAGTTGCTTCCCTGTGGTTCTTTTTTTTAAGAGCAGAGGAGGTACTACATCAAATCAAATCGAGTGGTGTGTTAGCTTGTGGGTCTCACACATCTTTTTATTAATGTTTCGCTTTTGTTTTCCTTCTTTTAATAAAGTCTTCGTGTGGTTCTTTTTGGTGTGATGCTATAAGAAATTCACATTCTACACACACGTATATCAATATTGATGTATGTACGCTGATAAGGCATGGATATATTTTGGGTGTTAAATTTGGATGCCTTATAGCATTCTTTTTCTTTTTTGCATAAGTGGTTTTATTAATTAATGGTTGTTTAATAAATCAAAATAAACCAAATATACCCAATAGATTCTGTTCTTAAGCAGGGTATGAGAAGGGTAGAATGTACGTAATTATACCCTTACCCCACAATAGAATGGAAAAATTATTTCCGTAGAGACACCAATTCAAAAAAAAATAAAATAAAAAAATAAAATAAAATAAAAGCGGGGTGTTTAATCAACCAACACCAAAAAATGTACAGGGTGAAAAAATAAAAGCGCTTATTACATCTTTATTTAGGAGAAAATTTACAATGTTAATTGCTGAACATTGTGTCGAATAAATAAGTTATGTGTCGAATTTTAATTATGACCTTCGTCACCTGAAGATTTTTCCTCTATTTAGACCCTTTTTCATTTTGAGATTATTGTGACCTCTTTCTTCGCCAGGTTTTACGTATTTTTCCAAAAATCATCTTCAGCTGGACCTCCCCTTCGATTGTCTTCATATCTTCACTCATCTGCGTATACACCCTGCCGGCACTCGTTCCCATTCACCAACACCCATAGCACTTTACAATTTATTATGCACTCATAACGTCCACCAAGTATTCTGTTTGATTCTCTCCATGGTGGTCGATTCTTGCAGCTCATTCGCCAAATCTACAAGTGGTGTGATGCCAAATGACGTTCAGAACGTCTCAGGTCTGTGGTTTAACCCGACCCAATGAGCTAACCTTTGGTATGGGTCGGGTTACTAACACATGGAGTTTTTTCAGGTGCCGAACCTACGGTGCCGTATTATTGGTACGGTGCCGAAATCTAATCTCAACCGTAAGATTTGTGTTTGAACGACCAAGATCATTTCACTTAAGTTTTTAAATGAAATGATCTTGGCCGTTCAGACACAGATCCTGCGGCTGAAATTAAATTTCGGCACTGTACCAATAATTCGGCACCGTACCAATAATTCGGCACCGTAAGTTCGACACCGTACCAATAATTTGGTATCGTAAGTTCGACACCTTAAAAAAAAAAAAAAAAAAAAAGCTAACAGATGAGGTTATAAAAATTAAAATATCATTTTCCTATGCATCATGTTGAAAGGGTTATTTGGTAATTTTGCCAACACCTTTTGAATTAAACTGGAGGGGTTATTTTTGGATATTAACTGTCTTGAAAACAACCTACCCAAAAAAAAAAATGTCTTGAAAACATTTTCAATCCCTCAGAAACCCTCATCACTCACGCCGTCACTGTTATATGCTCCATCTCTCAATCGGGCGGCAGCGGCACATCCCCTCAGCTCTCTGCCGTGATCATCGGACGTTTTTCCTTCTCAGACGCCGCCATTTTATGGGAGAATCCG
>JAOYMZ010058788.1:0-13200 GCA_025802335.1 Pinguicula primuliflora
TGATTGAGAATGCTCAGCATGATTGAAAAAGAAAATACTTAGAATAAATACTTAAGGCTTCTAGTAAACCTTAAGACAAATTGCTAAAAAAAAGTAAACCTTAAGACGGCTGCATTCTTGCAGGTACAAGGAAAACAACTGGGATTTAAAGCGACTTGTTGGGTCTGGTAGCAATGGGAGAAGAAGCAATAAACGTAGCATCAGCTGCTGCACTTTTCACATGGGTGATCCTGTGTTCCCTCCGGTTAACAGTGCATTATTTTAAAAGGCATATGCATCTGGTGGTATGTTGTCATCCCATTCAGCAACTGTAGTTGCTCTTGCTACGTCTGTTGGTCTGGAAGATGGTTTGAAGTGTTTTGTCCACTGCTGATATATATATGTTTTGACTTCTGACTGAGATCCGGAGAGCATGGTGTTGATATGCTTGAAAATCTAGTAATCCAGCTGCTTTAGACTTATTGGAAGCTCGGTTGTATTTTTTTTGTCCAATGCTGATTTATGTTCAACTATATTTTTGTTTTGTCCAATGCTGATTTATGTTCGGTTGTATTTTTTTTCGGAATTTTGGATTTCCGAATTCCGATCCGAAATTCTGACATTCCGAATTCTGAATTCCGAAATTCCGAATTGTAATATGGCTCAGAATTGGATTGGAGTTTAGCTTCCGAAATAATTTCGGAACGGATGAAAAATGGGTTATTCCGAATTCCGAATTCCGAACGCCCACCCCTACCAACTAACTGCAAGGAATTTTGCCCTATCAGCCTATATACATTTATTGGAAAAATTATAAGAAAGATCTTGACAAATAGATTAGCTATTGTTCTGCCCAATATAATTTCCATGTAACAAAGCAGATTTGTGAGTGGCAAAACAATCACTGATTATTGATGAGTTACCAAATGACTCATTTTTAGGGTCTATTTAAATAATAATATTTGTTTGAAATCATATTTTTATTTATATTTTGTATAGTTTTACTTATTTTTATCTTATTTTGTGTTTTAGGGCCAAGTTCAAGTTGAAGGAGGAAAAATGCCCAAAAAGTAGAAATAAACGACCCAGATTCAACAAAACTTATCCACCAGGCATGACTAGTCACTAGAGGACGAAAAAGTCGGTAGCAAATATCCAAAACTTGGAGGACAAGCTAAGGGGCAAAGAAGACTTTTCCAAAATCCTAATTTTAGCTATATATACACTTCATCAAGCCTCAAAAAAACATCACTCCTTCACCACACAATACGACATACGAAATGTAGCCTAACTTCCAAGTGGTGAAGCTTCAGCTGAGAGGAAATTAGGGGCGGAGTATGGCACACGGACGATGGCGGGCGACGGCTCTATGGCAGCGCACGGTGGCGGACAAGAGGAGGCCTATATTTGAAGGGGGATTTCCACCTTTGCATCCAATGAGACCCTCTTCTCCTCCTTTAATTTGTCTTGGCTATCTTAAATTGTTTAGTTTATTTTTAAGCAGTTTAGCTAGTTTCATGGGTATGAGCATTTAGCCCTTGAACTTGGCATGTAAGCTTGACCATGTTTCCTTAATATCTATTTGGAGTTTCATTTATATTTAGTGGATTAAAGACCTATTTTGCGCGATGTACTTTTGGTTCTAATTGTGCTTATAAGCACCTTTTAAAATAAAATGAGTGTTTTGCATAATACAAGTACCAGTGCTTGTACTTTTTTTACAACCTCTCTCTTCTTAAAAATAAGCACCTCATGAGATACTTTTTTTTCTTCTTAAAAATAAGCATGACATTTCTGTAATAATATTCAGATCAAAATATTTTTATGATCAAATTAACCTTATCTAATATACTTTAATTAAATATATTAAGGTCATTTTAGTAATCTAATGTTAAATTTGTTATATATACTTAAAATAAAATTTTAAATGATTATTTTTAAGCACTTGCGCAAAACACCACAGGTTCTAAAAATAAGAAGAAGTAGTAGAAGAAGTACTAAAAGAAGTACTAGAAGAAGTAGTAATGCTTTTGCACAAAACAGGCCTTTATAAGTTTGATTTAATTTCAAAATTGTCATGCTTATTTTTTAGAAGGAAAAAAAGAATGTCATGAGGTGTTTATTTTTAAAAAGAGAAAGATTCAAAAAATAAGAACAAGTAGTAGTATTTGCATTGCGCAAAAAATGTGCTTATAAGCATAATCAGAATTTTATGAAGGTTGCGCAAAACAGGGTTTAAGTTCGTTCTCAAGGCATGCTTCCAGCTCTATTACCTTGAAACATAAGGGTTGTTTAGTAGATTTAGTGAAATTTCACAAAATTATTCCATTAAATCTAATGTTTAATAGTACAGATTGATTTTTCGAGTCAACTGGGTTGACTCGAGAAATCTTTATTTTTGAAATATGTAATATTTGGTGAGAAAGTTTTTTTTTGTAAATCATTAATCTTCCCTCATTTATAAAACCATAAAAAAATAATAAATTTTAATTTTATATGTTGAAAATTATCAAAAAAAATAATGCCGAATAATAATTTTTGTAAAAATATATTTTTTTACCTTTAATTTTTTTGACCCGAAATTTCTCAAAGCAAAATCTATTTGTTGAATACTTAATAGATTTTAAAACTATGTGTACCCAATCAATCTAATGCGTACACACAGTTTTAATGTAAAATCAAATTAGTCAATTTGTGATCGGTCTTCACACACATCTTTCAATAATCCTCTGGTCTATTTGTGAGGAAGATAAATGATGAATCTGACTCTTCTCTACTCCGGTGTGGAAGGCCTTCCAGCACCTATGGACTCTGGACTCTGGACTCGAGTTACGTGTGTAGATATGCGTGTATAACTTATAACGAAGATATAGATTAATCTTATTAAAACCTTAAGAACAAAATGATATATCTTAGCAGTACAGTTCCTTATAAGACAGTTAATAATATTTTCTCAAATCCATTGGGATATTCTCATCAAGACTAACAAAGTGGGAGGCGATTCATCAAATTGTTTGGCATTGATTTTAGTAAAGAGGAATGCTACGTGTACCGAAAATGGGTGTGTTGAATTTAGGTACACTGGCTTTTGGGGCATTTTCGACCGTCAGAATAAAAAAGTAAGATTGGTTCTAGATTCCTCGCATCAAAACAGTGTCAGAACCGGTCTTGCATTTTGGTTTCGGCTTTTTCGCCGCAAATTTTTTTTAAAATCATATTAAATAAGCATTGTGAGAGTAACAAATTTAACTATAGTCTTAAACGGTGTGTTACGCTACGAGAGCCAAAATAAAAGTTTGAATCGGTTCCGACACCGTTTTGACACGAGAAATCTAGAACCAATTTTATTTTTTTATTTCAGAGTCCGAAAAGAGCCCAAAAAGTCATTGTACCGAAATTCATTACACTAAATTTTCCGTCACATATCATTTTTGTTTAGGAAACTGTGTTGTCTAATTTCTTGACCAGTATTATTAGTTGATGCAGGAGAAATTATATTAAATTAAAGATGCTCTGCAGTGATTATATCTAATATATCAATCCCAAATAAAAAAAAAACACAAACTTGCTACTAAAAAACCGTACACATCACAGAACCCCATCATAATCCTCACATGACACAACATAATATAACAATAATAAATCTAAGATTAGCTGACTGGGCTTCAGATTTGCAGTATCTTTAAACACTTCCAACAAAAAACAAGTATTTTTTTTTTGTTCTTCCCCATTTGCCAATTTGTCAGGTCACATGCCACTCACGTGCAGAGTCAAACATCACCGGTTGACTGCGACGTGAGGAGTGGCTGCGTGATGGACGGCTTGATCGTTGTGGTTGTACGATTGTTATCGTGATCCGCAGCATTCTCGATAGAAGCTCCCACCGCTGCCGCTGCCGCCGCCTTCCGCTCCTCGTTCTTCCCCCACAGCACAAAGTACAACCCCGTAATGATCAGCACAGCGCCGATGATCCTGTGCATCCCGGCCAAAACAAAGAGAAAAATAGAATTTAAAAATATGCAATTTATTACCTTCGCTTGATTATAAAAATAAAATGATGTAATATTGAAATGAGATGAAATTAAAAATATATTTACCCTCCTAAGTAAAACTCCTCTCCTAATAGAAGAGAAGCCATAATAGCAACGACAAGGGTCTGCACCGGTTGATACACCGCCACGAAGACCGGACCCCCACGGTCTATGCACCAGATCTGTACGGCAAATGCGATCCCGGATGCCACAATACCCTGCATCACAAGAGTTATACAAAAATTTAAGTAACTCATCTAATTTCACTCGTCAATGATCAGATCCAAGACTCAAATTAAAACTGATCATACTACCTAATTATTGTCTACAACAACATTGAGGCCATGATCATTCATCTATAGACAATATATATATCTCTTATGACGAACATATAAAAAATGGACAATATATGTATGTGTCTTACAATAATTCCCATTAGTTCTATGTTGCCATCTACACATTGAGTTTTGATGGAAACTTGTGACACCAAATAATTCCACACACTAGACAATGATATAATCACTTCTATGTCACATAATTTTCACATTCAATTATCTCAATTCATGATTATATATATACATAAATGGAAGATAATGACATTTTTGCCACCCAAGATAAATGTTATGAAATTAAAGCAGAAAACTGACTTACGGCGTAGAATACGCTGAGCAGCTCGGCTCCGGAGTGTATGAGCCACGCCTGTCCATTCCTCTCCACAAACGCCGCTATAATCAGAAACTGGATCACACCAAAGAAGCACTGGTACGAAGTGAAACTGAGCCGAGCCGGATATTTCTTCAGAACTGGCGCCTGGAGAACGAGCCAGCCGGACCACGAGAGACAGTGACCAATCAAGAAGATGCAGCCCAATGTCCAGTTCTTGCCGCTGGCGTCGCCCAAATCAGTCAGCGATGGAGAAACAGCGGCCACCGCCGCCGCTCGAAGCGGCGGAGAGGGGCTGTATATGGTGGGGCCCTTGAAGAGCGTGATGACGGAGGCGCCGGCGACGCAGAGGACGGTACCGGCAACCTTGGAGATCCCGTCTTTTCGATCCAATCGCACTTTTTCGATCCTGAAAAAAAATTGTTGTAAATTAAATAATATTTTTTTCAAGAAACACACTTAAAAGCTTAATACAATACAAATGTACTATTAATTCATTTTATTTTTCTCCTCCATTCTTGCCTGAGTATAACCGCCATGACGAACGTAATTGCTGGCACCGAGTTTTGAATTGCTGAAGCAAAAGTCGGGGAGGTGTTGTCCAGACCGAGCAAGTAAAACCCTTGATTTGCAGTGATCCTGATATATATTTTTTTAAAAGTTAATATATGTATATAACAACTTGAATTATGTTGATCACTACTAATTCTTACCCAACAATGGCAAGAAGGAAGAAGTGTACAGCTAAATTCCAAGATATTGGCGGCCTCTCTTTCCTGTCCAAACACAACAACAACAGACATTAAGACAAACCCCTCGTGTCTTCAAATCATGCTTTGCACCACTGGATGAGTGTATGCACCACTGGATGAGTGTAAACACCCGATTTGGGGTTGAAAATCCAGTTCAATTTTTTATTAAACAGCCTAAACATTTCACCCAATTAGATAGTAACAGATCATAAGTAGGACAGAAGAGGTGACAAAACAGTATCTTATATCAGTTCTCCTTCAAATCAAGTGTACTTTAGAAGAAGTTCAAAGTTTTTTTTGCCCGACTTACTTCTCTAGAAAGTATGCGAACGGCAGCAGTAGGAAGAATGCGAGTATGTTCCTGTAAACGGGAAACACGATCTTGCTGATCCCCATGTTCAGGGCCAAACGTGAAACCACATGGAAACCTGCGTAGCCGAATTGCAGCGCAAGCATGGCGATGTGCTGCTGGAACTTCTCAGGGATCGCACAGATCCTCTTCGCGCCGCTACCGAGGTCCGCCATTTTCTCTGACCGATCTGAGAACAGTTGTAGTTGATTGTGAGAATGGGCTTAGCTTAGGGGCGATATAAATATAGATGTGGAAGGGGGTAGTAGCAGACTAGCAGGAGTAGTAGGGATGGACCTACCAGGTGGAGGGTGGGGTAGGGTAGAGTGATGACTTGTGATGATTTTTTTATATATAAATTTTTTTTAATTTTTTTGTAGTACCCATATTCGAACGCTTGACCTCACACAACTACCACACTCACACACACATCACTCACATCATTAGGCCGATGTCATCTAGGTTGTGATGATTTATATATACAGAGAAAACGATTAAAAAACAAGGAACTACATTCATATTATGCGGAAATTTTAGGGTAATAGGGTTGATTCAATTGAACATACTCTATCTTGGAGGTTCGGGGCTTGTACATGTGTGCGCGTGAATCAGTGTGTAAGGAAATATGAGCTTACACTTACAAAAGCCTTAGCACAGAGGCAATATAGTGAATCACCGCATTTCATTATATACTAGTTGATTATTATGTTTCTAATCTGTTGGAACAATTATCTCTAACATTTTTCGACAATCCCTCCACTATTTGAGGTCTTCCTCTCTCTCCTTACAGCATAATTCTTAGGGTTCATTTACTGTGTTGGATAGAGTGTGATTACGGTCGTTTTCACAGTTTCTAATGACCGTAATCAAACACAGAAACTTGTTTACTACGAATTTGATTACGGGCATTATACAAGGTACAACTCTTCCAATCAGGCATTTTTCGGGGGATCTTTGATTTCGAGCGTTATTCTAATCCCTGGTTCACATGTGATTGTGTGACTTATCTTTTGACTAAACTGTAAAAAGACGAAAATATCCTCTGAAGTTCAACTAAATTACATATTGCACTACTATAAATAAAAAATTCATGCTTAAAAAATTTCCAATTCCTAAAATCTGATTTTACATACTTCGAACCCTAGATAGTTCCCATTGGGGAATTCATTGTGGTTATCGGCGATTCCATGAATTTTACCTCAACTATACACGGTTCGAATTTATGAGTATGAGATCATTCCTTTTTTATGTATTTAATTATACGCGGATATGGATTCGCCGTAAGTGACGGACATTGAATTCATGTGTGTTCTTGAATTCTTTTATGTTTGTGCTCATGTTCTTGACTTAATTGTGTTTATATGTGATTGATTCTTGTGTTCAACAATGTCCAAATATCTGCGATTCTTGTGTTTATATGTGATTGATTCTTTTGTCTACGTTTTCACAGGATGGGAGGGATCGACTGCTGATGCACGGGTGTTAAAAGATGTGTTGCGGCTGTTTTCTCCCTCATCCATTATCATATTTGGTCACGCTAGAATTCCATTCATCTGTTATTTGTATGTTATGTTTTGAAGGCACATACTACCTTGCGGATAATGGCTATATGAATCGTGAAGGTTTTTTGATCCCATATCGTCGTACATGATACCATATGAGAAAATGGGCCACTAAGAATTGAACTCCACAGAATGTCAAATAGTACTTCAATTCGGAGCACTCTAAGGCATTAAATGTAATTGAGCACACGTTCGGCATCCTAAAGCGTTGTTGGGCAGTCTTGAGGTCGCCTATGTACTACCACATAAGGTGTCAAATCTAGGTGATTTGTGCTTGTGCTATCCTACACAATTTTCTTAAGGGAAATCAACCCTATGATATTCTATAGGACATAGTTGAAGAACAAGATACACAGGGTGAGACTGAAGGATTGGGTAGCTAATATCTAGAATGGATTGTGAACTTGGAACCATCTCTTGAATGGACGAACAAGTGGGATCAAATGGCTCTTCTATGTTCGCAAGATATAGAAATGTGGGCGCTGAACAGAATGAATGAACTTGTGGCCTCTTCGTGTGAGTTGAACAATTTGTCAGTCTTCATTTTTTAGTGTATCACATTCATTGTTCTTTTATTGTGGACTTATTTTTCAAGTGTAACACCAACAATTTGTTTTTTTCGAGTGTATAACATTTATTTTTTTTCGAGTGTATAACATTTATATTACATTTCTGATATATTACATTTGTTTAGATGACTGATATATTTCTGAGTGTTTACATTTGTGTTAATCTTTAGTGTTGCATGTGTTGGAAAAAATATACATTTCGTAGAGATTCCACTTAAGCTTCGGAAAAAGGTTAAAGATGGAATATAAATAATTCTGAAATGATATATGGTATTTGGATGAATAAAAAATTAATACCCAAACAAAGACACAATATGTGTAAAAATATTTCTAATATGAGTAATATATATAAGGGCAGGATCCGGTGACATGAGTTTATACATGATTCTATACATACATTTTCAAATCCGGCCACTAGGATTGCCCGTTGACGGAATTGGGCACATCATTAGAAAGCTTATGCATAGAAGATCATAAGCCCCATGTTTAGTTCCGATTCCGGCGATGATATTTAGGACTACTTAACCCTATTTAGGGCTACTTAAGCCCCAAATAGTCTAAAATCCTATTTAGAACTACTTAATCCAATGGGAAAATATAAAACTAAATTAAACGGTGATAAAGTCGTCGGAATATCACCAAAACTTGAACATATGATCTTCTATATATAAGCTTTCTAACGATGTACCCAATTCCGTCAATGGGCAATTCTAGTGGCCGAAATTGAAAATCCTCTCTAAAATCCTGTCATCGGATCCTGCACCATATTTATATATATATATATATATCAATTATATTTAAAATATTTCACAAATAGATAATATGTATAATAATATATATTACTTATATTTAAAATATTTTTACACAAATTGTGTTTTTTATTTGGTATCAATTTCTAATCCGTCCAAATACCATATATAATTTCGTAATCGTTTATATTCTATCTTTAGTCTTTTTTCGAAACTTAAGTGGAATCTTTACGAAATGTATATTTTTTTCCAACAATCTCCCACATGAATGAAATTGTTCCAAGACAAAAATTCAAACTTGGTGATAGAATTCTATGATCAATATCAGCATAGAATAGGTAGGTATCACTCCTTGAATCTTCCCTTGCGAAGTTGTATTGACTTTACTGGCTGATCAGTAGATGCGATGCACTTGAACTGTTCTGTCATTTATGTAAACGGGTAATATAATTCACACAAATAATTTCCTGACAGTGTTCTGCCATTTATGTAAACGAGTAATACAATTCACACAAATAATTTCCTGACACTGTTTCAATTCTCATGATTTATGTCCATTTTGGTCTTGGACATCTGTCTGGTTTGGCGAGAGTTTCTAGAAAATTTAGCCCCCACAATTCTCCTTTGAAGTGGCCTCTGTTCTCTCTCACATAGGTGAACACTTAATTAAGAGTAACCCGCATTATTCCGTTCGGACAACTCCACTTGAATTTTCGATGCATAAGGATCATTTAAAGCTAAAGTGCTTAGCCTTTTCTAAGGATATCACAGTTTGACATTAGGAATAGATTCGAGTTTACCCCGAGAGTGACTACCAAGGTTGTTACAGGTAGGTTGTCCCTTTGAACCTAGATCCTGGGATCTTCAGTCAATTAGATTGGGTTTCCTTTGCATCAACTTTATTTTTCAATGGGCTTTAAACTCATTCCTCTTGAAGTCTTTTCAACTTGATCTCGATTTAACTCTTTGGTTAGTGGATCTGCTATGTTATCCTTTGACGTCACAAAATTAATAGTGATGACTCCTATTGAGATCAGTTGTCTAACAGAATTATGTCGATGACGCATATGTCTCGATTTACCATTATACAACACATTATGTGCTCTACCAATTGTAGATTGGTTATCGCAATGTATACAGATTGTTGGCACAGGTTTTGGACAATCAGGAATGTCTTCCAAAGAATTGTGTAACCATTCTACGTCTTCACTACATTTATCCAATGATACAAACTCATATTCCATTGCGGATTTAGTTATTACGGTCTATTTTGACTCTTTCCAAAAAACCGTTCCTCCTCTAATTGTGAGGACATGTCCACTAGCAGCTTTGGATTCTTGTATATCAAATATTCAACTTGCATCAGTGTATCCTTCTAACACAATATGATCTCTGTTATAATGTAGTCCATAGTCATGAATATATCTTAGATACCTCATTACTCCAGTGATTGCTTTCTAGTGATCACTTTCGGGATTACTCATAAATCTGCTTAATACACTAACTGTACAGATAATGTCTGGTTATGTACAACTCATTAAGTACATAAGATTGCTTATCACTCTAACATATTCTATTTGAGCAATACTCTTTTCTTTATTCTTGGACAAATGCTGACTTATATCAATCGGAGTTCTAGCCAAGTTAGAATCATCCTTATTAAATTTGTCAAGAATCTTATCAACATAGTGTGACTGGCTTAATATGATGTCATTTGACGTTCTTATAATTTTAATCCCTAAAATTACATCTACCAAAACCTTATCTTTCATATCAAATATGGAATTCAACAAGTCTTTGGTAGATTTTACCATTCGATTATTGTTGTCCATAACGAGTATGTCATCTGCATATGGACAAAGGATTACATATCCTTATTCAGTAGATTTGATGTAGTCACACTTGTCATACTCATTGATCTTGTACCCATTTGTCATCATGACATTGTCAAATTTCTCATGCCACTGTTTGGGTGCTTGTTTAAGTCCTTACAAAGACTTCACTAGTGTACAGACTTTCTTTTCTTGTCAAGGAGCTACATAACCCTCAGGTTATTCCATGTAGATTTTTTCATCGAGATCTCTATTAAGAAAAGCTGTTTTGACATTCATTTGATGGACTACAAGATTTTGCAATGCTGCAATTGCTAAAATCAATCTTATTGAATTTATTTTCGACACGAGAGAATAAGTATCAAAATATGAAAATAATCATAGCCTTCTTGTTGCTTGTATCATTTGATTACAGGTCAGGCCTTATACTTATCAATTGTTCTATCTATTTTCATTTTCCTTTTGAAAACTTATTTGTAACCTAATGGTTTACATCCAAGAGGGAGGTCCACCAATTTCCAAGTATGGTTATACAGAATGGAATCAATTTCACTTTTTATGACTTCTTTCCATAAAGGACTCTCCGTAGAATTTACAACTTCTTTGTAGGTTCAGGGTTCCCCTCCATATTAGGTTAGAAAATCTGGTCCAAAAGATTTTTCTATCATTGCCCTTTTACTACGTCTGGGTTCTTACTGAATTTCTACAGCTTCTTCATGTTCTCCTTAAGTAATGTCATCTAAAATTCTTTTCGAAGAGTTTGCTTCAACTTCTTTAAATTTGTATGAAAATACATCATCAAAGAATAATGTATTTTTTGATTTCATTATTGTGTTCTTGTGAATATAAGGAATTTGAGATTCATACACAATGAACTGATATGCACTACTGTGATGTGCGATCCAATGAAAATACAGTCTAGTGTCTTAGGATCTATTTTAATTTTCTTTGGTAAAAATGTTGTTACCTTAGTGAGGGACCCATACACTTTTAAGTATTTATTGGAATGTATTCTTCCTTTACACAATTCGTAGGAGGTCTTTTCAAATTTTTTACGTGGTACCTTATTTAAAAGGTAATTTGCTAAAAACATAGCTTCCCTCCACATGCTCTGTGGTAAATCAGAACTGATTAACATCGAGTTCAGCATTTTTTTCAAGGTCCTATTTTTCTTTTCCGCAATCCCAATAGATTGTGGAGAGTAAGGGGAAGTAACCTCATGAATTGTTCTATTTTGGCTACAAAATGCACCAAATGGTTCTACATATTCATCCTCACGGTCTCTTCGAACCATATTAATTTTGTTATTAATTTGATTTTCTACTTTTTGCTTATAAAGAATAAATTTTTATATAGCCTCATCTTTACTTTTCGTCAAATAAACATAACATTACCTTGTATTGTTATCTATGAAAGTAATAAAGTATTTATTACCACATGAGGCCAAAATATTTTCATGTATCTATGATATTCAATACTTTGTATATTATCCTCTTTACTAATAGGAGAATCATATATTAAGAATCTAGCCCTTGACCTATTTACCCGTAGGGTAAGGGCCACTAGTTTATTATTTGACCCTAGGATCGGATCAAGTAAATTCTACCCGTTATTTGATAATCTCTAGTTCTCAGAGGACATGCTAGCAACAATTTATAGTATTAAATTTTTTTTGAGGAAGTCACATGTTATAAAGTTCAACGGACTTCCGGAGAATCAGGCGAGAGGAATCACACAAACGTGGGAAGTGAATTGATCTTTCCAACAATCACACCTTAAATTACCTATCATGTCATACCTTTAAATATAAAAATACTTTCTAATTTTCTACCTGCTTGACAAGAGGCTTACTGACACCCAGTATTTAAGAATGCGTTGGGCGGCCTCAAGACGTTTTGGATCGGCCCAGCGCCCAGGCCGCCTAGGCAACGACCGGCCGTAAAGGCAAAAAACAATTTTTAATTTTTTTTTTTTTGCAAAAAAAAAATGTTAGAGAAGTCGGGCGCCTCAATGCCTGAGCGGCCGTCCAACCCCAATTCGGGGCGGCCAGGTCAAAAAAAGCACCTAGGCATCCTGGGCGGCCGCCTAAGCGCTGACATCTCGAACAGAGCTGACACTACATCTCAAGCACGGAGGTATTATGACAAACGTGATAAACAAAGTTTATAAGAACCTTGATTTTTAGATACAACGTCCGAATGATTGTAATTAACGTAAATGATGCGCGACAGTATCAAAAAACGTACACACTTTCAAATGATCATAATGTATTATAACCCAAACATATCACTTCAGCAAAGAGAGGTATCACGATCTCGGAAAAAAGTTCAAAGAAGATCATCGTATTACACTCGACCAGGACCATACAAAAAGTTCAAAGTTCAAAGAAGTCACCGCACCATACAATGCTCATGTGTAGGGTTGGCAATTTTTTCCCGCCCCGGAGCGGGGCGGGTCTGGGCAGGGGGAAAGTGCCCCGCCCCGGACCCGTCCCGGTACTTAGATATATATTTATATTTTTTTTATATAATTATTTTCTTATAACTGTTTCAAAATCTATAAATTTAGAAAAAAAATTTAAAAATAAAGTTCATAAAAAATAAAATAGAGATTAAAATTGTTAAAGTATTTTTTTCAAGTTTTTAATATTTTTTTTCCTAATTTAATTTATTTTTCTACTTTAATATATATTTTTATATTAATTTTTTTAAAGT
>JAOYMZ010058799.1:2952-13199 GCA_025802335.1 Pinguicula primuliflora
AACAATTTTAAGACTTTTATATGATATTTTAATTCTGATTGAGTTGAATTTTCTATTGGAGATTTTGTATACTGAACCTGAAATAACTTTATCGACCAAATTTTGAGAAACTTTGTTACTGAGTATTTTAAGAGACTTTATTATTGAATATTTTGAAAGATATTCTTGAGATACTTATTCAAATCTTGTATATTGAATTGTTATTAACATATTTGTTTGTCTTTTAATTTTTTTTCATATTCTAGCTTTCTTCATTGTTTTTAATATATATTCGGAGTGAAATAAAAAAATTGTTGAACTACATTATAGAACATCAACATTGAGAATGAGATTGTTCGATTTTGGAAGAGTATATGTTTACTGACAATTGGTCCAAAATTTGATGAGGTTATTGATGATCCTCAATATGAACGGTGCATATGACGGGTCTCACACCTTACAAGTTTGTGGAAGGCATGAAAAAGATATCATAAAATAATAATTATTATAAAATATTATATGATTTGAGATTGGATCTTGTGGGCAGCCTTCGTGTAGGTCATTTTCCCATCCTATAGGCAGTTTCTATTGGAGCCGTCGGATTTAAATTTAATGGCTCTCATAGAAACTGTCATTATTGGAGCAAACCAATTGTGCAGTCCTTGTAAACAAGAGAATTCACTACTACACGCAATTCATTCCGGCAAAGCCCTAGAAAAGATCGGAATTAAGTACTGCGATTGTGTCCAAATGTTCACGCATCGTTCATCGTTCATCATTCATGACAAAAACTATTAGTTTGCAAAAACCAGTATACAACATCCATCAACTATACATAGATTCAACAGAAACAATACAATAGCTATCTACCACAAGCCTTCCATCAACACAACAAACTTCCAACAACTAGACAAATTTCCTACAACAATAGCGATCGACCAGAAGCCAAAAAGCAATAGCGAATCTGCAAATAACAGAATCCATTTTCTACCAAATTTTCAAATCTGTAGCAACGATAGCAATCTTCCAGTAATTAGACATCTACCAAATTTTCAAATTTGCAGGAACAATACGCATTTTATACAGATTCAACAATAACAACGATAATTTAAAATTAAAACTTTCTAAGGAATACACGAAGAGGACAAACAAAAAAATTGAAATCATCTGCACCAATTGAAATCTGTGTCGTTCCCTCCAGCAAGTCGACGCTATGGATTTCTTCTGTGCGTAGCGTCCTTCGCCCTTTCTAGCGTGTCTTCAGAAAGGGAAATTCGGATCTTCCTCAAGGGCGTGCAGTAGTGTCGTTCGTCCTCACAAGGGCCTTGTCGAAAAGGGGAATTTCGATCTTTCTAGGGCCTCGTCGGATAGGGTCGTCGCCAGGATCTGAACGAATTTGGCTATTTTCGGACTTCGATGGAAAATTGCTCTAATAATGACTGTTTCTGTTTCTTATGCTTGAATAATAAGTCTTAAATCAAATGATCCTATTAGAGCTTTTTCAGCAAGATCAGTAATTGACGTTGAGTCAGCTATTAGTCTACTGTATGGCTATTTAATATCTGTAACTTTCGTTTGTTTAATAAGAGAAGTTTTTCATTCCAAACCTTCAATACAATCTGTGTATGCTTCATATTTCATCACTTACCAACAAAGAAATTCATTCTCATTAAATGGTACTGGAGTTGGTGTTAAGAAAGGACACAAAGAAGGATCTCAACACTACTACCATGGCAGCAGATAAGAGTTTGTACAATCATCCGTTCTAAGGAGTATTAGAATCTCATTGAGGTTGGCATTCCTACTGCAGCAGGATCCGAGAAGGGAGCTGAGGAGCTGCAGCTGGAGGATCTAAAGGCTAAGAACTATCTGTTCCAAGCCATTGATAGATAAGACCTTGAAACAATGCTGCACAAAGACACAACAAAAGAAATATGGGACTCGTTGAAGAAAAAATATCAGGGAACAACCAGAATCAAGAGGGCTCAACTTCAAGCCTTATGGAAGGAGTTTGAGGTGTTGCAGATGAACAATGAAGAAACTATTATTGCTTACTTCGGCAGTGTTAAGGATAATAAGGAAGTTAAGGAAAGCAGCAAGAAATCAGCAGAAATCAAGATTCAGTCAAGAGTCAGTTAAGGATATGATTGTGTAAATATAGAAAGAGAATCCATTGCCATACAGGACTCTCTATGTAGTTGTCTATATAATGTAACATATGTAAAAGGATACATAGTGAATGAGAACATCATCTTCTCCAAATCCTAAACTGCGTTCCTCTCAATCTCTTCAACTTCTCTTCAATTCTTTCAGGCAGAACAGTGTCCATTGTGAACAGATTTGAGCCATTAGAGTTGCAGGAAGGGGAAATGTCCGCCTTGAATTCTATAGTTTGAGCCATGTAGTATCTGATGTATACTAAGTTCCTGAACTAACCAATAATATGCTAAGTGTTGGGAAGCTGCAAGCGAGGAGACTAGTGGCTCCGTTCAAAAACAACTGCAGGAAAATCTTCCGTGATGAAAAAACGACTTATTATTGAGAATATGATGACACCAAACTGCATGTTTTCTGTCATTGCACATTATAATGAAGTTGCATCTTAATGCTAGCCTGCCAGACCTCAGATCTTGCAACTGTGTGGCACTAAAGATATAGACATTTAAGGTGGAAATGCCTTTAAATCCTTCAGCAACACAACATGGTGCAAGGAATGCCAAAGTTTCCAATCACTTCTAAGGTATGTAAATCATGCCTTGCAGGAAAGAAGCATAAAAATCCTTTTCCCCATGAAAGCTTAAAAAGATCACCCTCAGTCTTGCAATTAATCCATGTTGATATTTGTGGCCATATCTCAACAAAATCTTATGAAAACAATGACAAGAGCCGAAAGAATTGGGATTTCTTTTTGGCAGCCAAATCTGAAACTTTTGACCTACCAAAAAAATTTGAATCTTTTGTCGCCTTTCTTACCTTCAAAGTAGCAGTTGACAAGGAGACTAGAAGATTCATTTGCGCCCTAAAAACGTATAGAGGAGAATTCACTTCATCAGAATTCTCCTATTAATCCTCTACAAATAGAATATATCACCAACTTACCATGACCTATTCTCCTCAGCAAAATGGGAATTCGAGCGAAAAATTGCACTATCATGAATTTGGAGGTGACGTTGTCCATCGCCTCCAAATTGGATGGATGAAATGTCGGTCGGCTACTGGAGTGTTATGCAATAAAAAAGTCCCACTCAAGCTAAAGAAAAAATTTTATAGAACTGTTACATGACCGGTGATACTCTACGGGTCAGAGTGTTGGGCTATGAGTCTTTCACATGTGCGAAAATTTGAAGTGGCAGAAATGCAGATGCTAAGATGTATGTGTGATCGCACGAGATTAGACAAGATTCCAAATGAGGATTTAGAGATACACTTGGTGTCGCATCTATAAGTGCCAAACTGCGGGAAGGAAGGTTGCGATGGTTTGGACATGTACGCAGAAGAAGTTTGGACGATCTAGTCAGGAGAGTCGAAGGATTGCAGTTCGAAGAACGACGAGGACGGGAGAGACCTAAGAGAACATGGGATGAGCAGATTCGGTTAAATTTAGTAGGATTAAACCTCTCCGATGATATGACCTCTGATAGGACGAGTTGGAGATGTCATATTACGGTTAAAGATACATAAGACTATAGAGTAGTTATTTGCTTATTGATCTCTAGACTGATAAATATTTAATTATTTAGTTTAATCGTTATTTGTGTAGGCAATCATTTATTTCGATATGAACGTAGTGCATGGCTCGGGTAAGTAGGTATTTCAGTTGTACTTGCTTCTCATTTTTTATTATTTTATTATTATTATCATTATTATTATTTTTTATTTTTTTTATTTTTTATTTATTTTATTTTTTATTTTATTTTATTTTTATTTTTTCAAGCTGAGGGTCTCCACAGAATTAATCTTCCTATCTTGTTGTTGGATGGAAGTATGATTGCGTACATCTTACCCTCCTCATACCCTGCCTAAGTACAAGATTTATTTGGTATGTTTGGTTTGTTTGGTTATATCCATGACTTGCTAAACATTAGCAACACAAGTATCAATAATAGCATCAGTCATATTCATGACTTGCTCATAATTAGCAACACAAGTATAAATAATAACAACATCAATCTCAATAACAGCATCAATATGTTTATCATTGTCTTCCATATTATTTATCAACATAGCATCAATAGCAACATGCTGAGCCCTATCATCAATATTAGATGTTTCAGAATTAACCAAGGCATTTTCTACAGGGGAGCAGACATACCTGGATTGTGAGACTCCAAGTCATGTTCCTCAGGGCAATGCATGACCTCTTCATTTACTGTTTTTTAAGAGACTAGATAATTTGTTGGGAGATACATTCTAGTTCCTCTTTTTTCACCTCCTCAGGATTGTTGTTCAATGTCAGCGAATTCACATTGGCTTGCTGACTGGTGCCAGTCACATCCCCAGCATTCACAGGTCTATATTGAAGCTTCTGTTTTCCTTTCCCCTTACCTCCTTTCCCCTTACCACCTTTCCCCAAATCAACACCAGGACGTTTGATCTTAGATGGTATGTCCTCCTCCTTCTTGGCAGGGAGAGAATTCAGCAAAGGAGGGCTCAAAACTTTACATAGTGCAATGGTGTGTCTATTGGGCATACAATGCCCGCAGTAATTCGGAATATATTCATATTCAATTGTTTGCCAAAAAGCACTTTTGCCCATCTCGACCCAAACTCGTTTTGACGGAGGTTTGAACAGATCCATTTCAACACACAGACATGCTTCACTTGGTCTAGTTAGTTTCAGAGTTTCCAGATCCAACATCACAGGCGTTCCAATCAAACGTGCTGTGTCAAACATATTCTCTTTCTCGTATAGCAACAGTGGGAGCTTCAGCAGGGAAATCAATACGGGGGCGATATGAGGTTCCACATCACTATTGAAGTAGGGAGTCCAACAAAAGATTCGCATCGGGAAGCCTCCTATGTTCCAGACTTCCCGTAGCGAAATACGATTATGATCCTCCATACAGCCAAACCGTAGCAATACGTATTTATAGTCCATGATTCCAACAAAAAACTCAGATTTCAATCCAAATCCTAATATAATTTTTCGCACCTCTTGAATTGAAGGTTGACCTCGAGAAAATTTTTCGATCAGCGAAGTCGCGAAGGATGTGCTATAGCGCTCAACTTCATCTTCCGAGAATGTAATCGCCGGCTCTCCATCTTTAATCCAGGTATCTTGCTTAGTTGGTCTTTCCTCCAGATCGATGAAAGATTTGGTGATTGTCGCTGCATAGGTCATCTTTTGTGGTTCCAGCTCGCCGCTGGAAATTGAGGCATCCGACGAAAGCTTTACCCCAGCCACCTGGGCCTAGGGCTAGAAAAGACCGATCAAAACAGGATTTTCGATGAAGATCCTGCCTCGTCGGTGAAAATCGAGCAATCAATTAGAAAATAGATCGAGATTTGTGTGAATTGCACCTTCACTCTGTGAATCGCCAGAGCATTTTTTTGGTGTGTGTGATCTCATCAAATCTTCCTTCTCACTGTATTGCGCAAGACATTGTATCGAACAAAGTTCATTCTGTGGGAAGACAGATCCATGGTCTTTACATCCTGGATCCACAATAGGTCAAAAATATACCCCATGAAACAACTCCGCTTTTGTCGAACACAAGTTCTTTGTCCACTTATGAGCCACTGAAATCTACTTCAAAGCATCCTGCACAAACAATGTCATGTTCTTGTAGCCTATGACTTATGGCATAGTAAATTAGGGCATCCCTCTTTTGATATTTTAAGAAGATTTTTTTTGGTAAGTAATAAAATTTTATTGCACTTTCAGTATGTACAATTTGGGTTATTTACATTATGGCCCAAGCACCTAAGACCAATTGCTTATTTTTCAATTGACTCCTTCACTCATTTTTTCTCATAATCTTACATCATTTTTTCCAACAATCTCCAGAAGACACCGATCATCTTCATCCTTTGCGTTCATCTCGCAGCCGGTGAGATCACCCAGTTCGCTACACAAAGGTTGGGTACCTAACACCAATTGTTGAAGCCCGAAGCCGAAGGAACCAAAGCCTTCATTCGAAAAGTAAGCCAAGTTTGCAGCTTAATTTTTTCCATAATTTCGTCATTTTCCCAGTCTTTTTCATTGAATATTTTCTCGTTTCTCTGCTTCCAGACCTGCCAGCACCTGAATTGCCATAGAGCCTTCCAGATTTTTAAAGCTCCTGGGGGCCCTCCTGCGCTGCATGTGTTGGTTGAGGTCGATTCCTTCATCCATCAATTGGTTTGCCTGAGGTAACAGTGGCCAATTGTACACTGTTTTCCAGAATTGCTGAGTCACAGGGCAAGTTTCAAATAGGTGCAATTCCGTTTCAGGTTGTAGCTCGCAAAGGGGGAAATTGATCGTAGAAAGCTGAATTCCTCTCACTTGTAAGTTCTCCTCGTTGGCAGCCTTCGATCTATGAGGTGCCAAGTGAAGAAATTGATTTCTGAAGGTACAATACTATTCCATACCTTCTCTGCATGATTTTTGTTGAACTGTTCTGTCCATTGGTGTTGCATAATTGTAGTGTATTCATGTTTAGTGAAGTACTTTAGGGCAATAGGGTCATACCACGTCCATCGGTCCAATTCCAGTGTCGGAGCTGGAGCCTGTTCCAATTCAGCAAGCAAGTTTGCAAATTATTGAAGTTCAGTTTCACTGCACACACCGTCCCACAGCCACCACCAGTTCCAACAATCTGTATATACCCCTTTCTGCGCCATTGTGACTCCCTTGTCCACTGCCATAGCATATAACTCAGGATACTTGTCCAGGAAACTGGATGTTCCAAGCCAATTGTCATGCAAAAAGAAAGTTTCCTCACCCTTACCCAATTTCCTACTAAATTTTTCATCTAGCCTTTCCTTTGTGAGAATCTTCGATCGTAGGTTAGTCCACCTAATTGAACGTTTTCTGGGCACGTAGCTAATGGGTGATACCATGTGCCTAGACAGGTGCAAGTCCCCATAAGCACTGTCCAAAGCATTTATCCAAGTATAAGAGTCATCTAATGTTAGCATTCTAAATCCCCACTTGGCTAGCAAAGCCGAATTAAATTCCCTCAAACTTTTAATCCCGAGTCCTCCTCACTATTTGGGATAACAAATATGCTTCTAGCTTATCCAACTGATCCTTCGAGCTCCTCCAATTCGTTCTCCCCACAAAAACCTCCTTAGTAGCTTCGTCATTTTCAACAATACAGCATTAGGAGCTCGATAGATAGGAAAATAAAATAGTGGAATACTAGTCAAAACTAGCCTCCACCGTGTAAGATGTATTTGTTCTCCCACCCCGCGAGTCTCCTTTCAATCATGTTAAGCTTTCTAGGATTAGAACCAACCAAGATTCCAAGATACTTGAATGGGGTCGTTTCTGCCCTGCAGCTCAGTATAGCAGCATGAGAGAGAGATTCAGAGTGGCTTAGGTTTATAGAGTACAGTTCATTCTTGTTGTAATTCACTTTCAAACCAGACACAGTCTCAAATATTCGTAGGGTCCTTTTGATAGTGTGTGTGTCCTCCTGTGTACCACAACCAAAAATAATAGTGTCATCAGCGTATTGCTTATGAGAGATTTTCACATATTTCCTTCCCATGTCATAACCTTTCAACTGTTCAGTTCACACAGCCCGAGTCAGCAGAATGTTTAGCCCTTCTACTAAAATTGCAAAGAGTAAGGGGGATAATGAGCATCCTTGTCGTAGCCCTCTTTGCATTTGAAATTTTCCACATGGATTGCCGTTAATTGTGATTGAAAGATGTGTATTTATCACACAACTACGCATCCATTGCAGCCATTTTCCTCCAAAACCCATTGCTTGCATCATGTTAAATAGATATCCCCTGTCTACACTGTCAAAAGCCTTCTCAAAGTCCACTTTAAATAGAATGCACATCTTCTAAGTTGCTCTTGCATCAAGTAGTATCTCATTGGCCAAGAGGACACTATCAAGTATGTACCTCTGAGGTAAAAATCTACTTTGGTTAGGGGAGATAAAAATAGGCAATACCGTACATAATCTTGCAGCCAGTACTTTGGACAGTATTTGTATAAGCTGTTGACCATAGAGATCGGTATAAAGTCAGAGATATGCTTAGGATGAGAGATCTTAGGAGCCAGCGACACAAAAGTTGCATTAATTCCCCTGACCAGTCTTGCATTAACCCAAAATGCAACAAAAAAACTCAATACTGTTTCACGTAGCGTAGGCCAGAATTTTTTTATGAATCTGAAGTTATGTCCATCTGGTTCCGCTCACTCAGCCTCTGCTCCACAGCCCCTTGGAAACAAGGTCATTGTAAGTTGTCTGTAGAATAGTGAGCTTTGAATCTATCATTAATGTAAGCTTTCACCTCTGCAACTTCCATTTTTCAGTGACCATCAATCTGCATTCCCTTAACACTATTTCTTTCATGATTTTTCCTTAGAGTTGCATGGAAGTAACTGCTGTTAGCATCTCCCTCCTTTAGCCATTTATTGTGCGACTTTTGATAGATCAGTGCAGAATGCATCTCCCCAATTTAGAGAGCTCCAGCCCAACCTGTTTTTTTTTCTCTTTCAGCTACAGTCAGTTCTCTATCATTCAGCAACAATTCAATCCCACTGATTTCTTCCTGTAGTTGCTGCATTTTTGTATTGAGTCTGCCAAATACTTCTCCATTCCACTGTTTTAGCTTCTCTCTTAGTCGTTTCAACCTCTGTTGGTAGACAAATCCAGCATATCCTGTTTGTAAGGTTTGATCAAAGTTAGATTTCACAAAGGTTTCGTAGGCTTTGAAACCAAGCGTTAATGACCTGAAATGGCTTCGGGCCCCAGTTCCTTGTGTCATCCTCAAGTAACAGGGAGCAGTGGTCTGAATGCTTCTTATCTAAGGCCAATTGTTGCAGCTTCGGGTGTTTTGATAGTCAATCCTAAGATAAAAGGAATATGTTAATACGGCTTGCACTCGCCCCCCGATTGATACCATGTGTATTTTCGGAGTTGCAATGGCTGATCACATAGTTCAGTGTTGTCAATAAACTCGTTGAACTCCCATATTTCAGTGCTAGAACCAACTCCCAATTCAATTATCTCCCTCCTGTCTCGTACAGAGTTGAAATTCCCACAACAACATAAGAGCTCCTTTGATATTGTTTTGTAATCTCAATATAATACTCGCCCCTAAATGCCTCTTTTTGTCTAGTATACATGGTGAATATATGTTTAGAATTCGAACCTCATCTTGCTCCAAACCCAACTTACCACACACCTCCAAAACACCATCAGAAGACCAAGTACTCACAAGTGTAAATGTATCCTTCCTCCAGCTAATAAGGATTCCACCAGAATTTCCTTGAGCTGGGAGAAAGGTAAAACCAAAATCAGTGCCACCCCATAGTCGGGGCACACAATCTGACATCAATACTTCCCATTTTAGTCTCTTGTAAGCATAAGAACTGCACGTCATGTCTCCTTATTAAGTCAGGTACCTCTCGTTTCTTGTGATCTCCACCTAGGCCCCATATGTTTAAACTCAAAATCTTCATTAAGATATATGTAGTGTTTGCACCAGTTTAATCCAGAGTGTGCAGAGATCACTCCTACAGGCTTCCCACTTCATTCTCCTCGTGTTTGTTTTACTGACCTCCAAAAAGAGGTTCATGATCATCCTATATTGGAACCCCTATAAGGTTCCCAAGTTGTATAGTTGCACGAAACTCCTCCTAATCAATATTATGGGAAGCTTCATGTCGCAGCAGGCCTTGTTGTGATGATACCTTCCTTACTCCGTCTCACACTCCTCATTCTTTTGATTCTCATGTGTCTGTTTTCTTTTGCTTTATTTAACCACATTAGGCGTGCCATAGGGCCAGCATGTATGGGATATGACTTGCAGACCTATTGTTGAGCCTGGTGTACTAAATGTTCAATGTATTCCATGAGTTCTGCAGTGAGAGAAGCCGCACTACCTTCCTCATTTTTTTTTAAAAGAAATTTTCATTTTATTGATCACAAAGGTGATTGTACAGAACTAGCCCCAAAAGTGAGCATAGTTGTAGAAAATACAATCACGACTGGTAACGAAATCACTACTGAGATAACGGAATTCCGCGAATGCGGAGGCTGCACCGCGGGTTGGGAGGCTCTTGGTCCTTTTTCTTTTTTTTCTTCTTTGCCTTCTTCAAAGGC
>JAOYMZ010058810.1:0-13198 GCA_025802335.1 Pinguicula primuliflora
CTCTTTTTGCAGGAAAAGACCATGTTCATCAAATGCACTTACTCATTGAGGTACATCATTAAGCTAGATGAAGTGCTTGATTCTTATGGCATCATTTCATATTGAACCAATGTTTGCTGAAGAATTAAACTTTAACGACAGGCCATTATACCTTGCATCATCTGGTTATCTAATAAGTTTGTTCTGCGTACTTTCCAAAAAAGGCCCTTATAGGGAAGGTACTGATGTTTGTAACTCTTTTGTAGCTTCTTGGAACGCCCATGGATTCCGATCTTAGTTTTACTAGAAATGAGGACGCGAGAAGGTATCTTCGCCAACTCCCGAAGTTTCCTCGTCAGAATTTGGCCAAAGCATTCCCCCACGTGGATCCTCTTGCCCTCGATCTAGTCGACAAGATGCTTACAATAAATCCTATGAAGAGAATTACTGGTAGCCTTTTTTTCCTTGGCTTCCTGCTAAATGAAATTCTTTTTGTCCCTAAAGTTGATTGTAGTTCCTGTCTGTGCCTGGAAACTGATGTTTCAATTTTTTCTGCAGTCGAAGCTGCTTTAGAGCATCCTTACCTGTCAAGATTACATGATCCCACAGATGAACCAGTATGCCGGCGGCCGTTCTCTTGCGATTTCGAGCATCAAATGCTTTCAGAAGAACAGATTAAGGATTTGATATACATGGAGGCTTTGGAACTAAATCCACATATCGTGTGATTCAAAACCTTTTTCTTCATTAAATTCTTTCTTCTTTTATAGGTAATTTCTTCTGAGACAACACAAGGTTCAAGCTGCAAATGCCTTTTTTGCCTTGGAAATACATTCATTTTTTTCCATATACTTGAAGTTTTTACTGGTTCTTCCTGTGTAATCTCAAGAACTGTTTCCCACTTGTTGTAGAATGTATCCAGACTTGAGATTTTTCTTCGTTCTTGCTTCTTTTTGGGGTCATCAAATAATCTTATGTATAAATTGTATGCAACTCCTATATGTAAAGCTTATCTACCTGGGAGATTGTTGGTATAATAAATATTTTTCAACCCTTACTGCTGATACTCTGCTTTTCATGAAGTTGTATGTATTACAATATTTATATTTTTACATAGGTTAAGCCACAGATCTTTTGCTTTGACATTATTATTCGAAATTCATGTGAATATTTGCTGATTAGTGATGCATAGAGAAAGTATGAAATTCAAAATCTATGGATCAGTTGCCCCTTTCATTGTCAGTAAACATTTGCCGCAGCACTAACACTTGACCCTTTAACTTTTTAGGACATTGTTTTACTGTTTGTTACTAGTTAATAGTTATTGGATGGTGGGGAAGGTAGGCCAATCTTCACCAACTAGAGGACTTGCTGTATAATTAGTGTTTGACAAAGCGCTAGATGGACCTTAGGCGGTCAGGAGCTGTTTAGGGTTTAGGGTTTTAAACCACTTCAGTGCCTAAAGTGGTCTAAGCGGGAATTAGGGCAAAGTGGAGGGCGACATTCTAGTGCCTAGGCGGCGCCTAAGCGGGCAAGGCTTGCCTTCTCGAGCTATGTTACATCCTGAAGGTGTCCACTTTGTCTTCTATTTCCTCTTTGTCACTAAACATTTGCAGCAGCACTAACACTTGACCCTTTAACTTTTAGGACATTGTTTTACTGTTTGTTACTAGTTAATAGTTATTGGATGGTGGGGATGGTAGGCCAATCTTCACTAACCAGAGGACTTGTTATATAATCACGGACTTTAGGCGGTCAGGGTCTGCTCAGTGCCTATAGTGATCTAAGTGGGAATTCGGGCAAGGTGGAGGGCGACATCCTATTGCCTAGGCGGCGCCTAATCGGGTAAGGCTTGCCTTCTCCAGCTATATTACATCCTGAAGGTGTCCTCTTTGTCTTCTATTTACTAACACTTCCCTATGTTGTTATTTTGTCCAGGGGTTGTCAGCATATGGGACCTTCAGCTCCATTCATCTTTGCTTTAACCAATAATAATGCAAAGCATCTAAATTATTTTACGCATAATGCATGCTGACGTTTCTAGTTGCCAATGCCATCTTCCAATCAATGTTAACAATATTATGAATATAAATATAACTATGATGATAGGTACACCAACTGTGGCTCCTGACGAGAGGCAATGCCATCCTTCAAAGATATGGTGGTTGTATCATGAATATGCTCTGTAAATTGGTACACCAACCGTGGCTCTTCAGCAAAAGGAGTCTTAAGATCAGCAAGCACCATGGATGAAGCAGCGGCTCACAACAGGCATGGTGGCTGGATCACCTTTCCCTTCATCATAGGTTTCCTTATTGCATCTCTGTCAACTTATTCCTTTCTGGGTTTGCAAACTTTTGGGTGATTTTACTGGAATAGTGTGCAGTGTCCTGTGGTACTGCAGGATTGGCCTGACAGTGGGCCTGGGCAAAGGTGTTAAACACCGGTCCACCTGCCGCACCAATCCCCCAGTGCCACATGAGCACTACATAGATGTTACTACGTCATCCGAAGCAATGATTTTTTGTTGTTGTTTTTCATGTTTAGCAAAACTCAAGCAACCATGAGCATACTGTTGGGATTTTTTTCTAGGAAGCACTTTAATGTTACGTTTTTGCTTGTTTGATTATAAGAAGTGTGACTTTTTTTCGAACTGTTATGTCTTGATGAAATTAATGATTGGGTTCCATGGGTGTTGTAAAAGGAACAATGGCCTGTCTAACACTAGCTACTGGAGGATGGGTGTCCAACCTGATTGTATATCTGATGCAAGAATTCAACATCAAGAGTATTGGTGCTGCTAAGATTTTCAACTTTGTGAACGGGAGCATCACCATGTTTCCCATAGTCGGAGCGATTATCGCCGACTCATTTGCCGGCTGCTTTCCGGTCATCTGGTTCTCATCCCTCATTTCTCTGCTGGTAGTTTACATTTTCTTCTTAATATATATCTACCTTGTACACATTTTCTCCTGTTTGAACTTGGTACGGTGCCAAAATGTTAGAGCTATATTACAACGTCTATGACATTCAGATGTTACTGAAAATGACGGATATAACAGTGTTCGAGAAGTCGGCCTAGACGGCAGAAATCTCAAAACCACTCCGATTGTGGCCTATTCAGAATCAGAGCGGTTGGGCAGTCCGGCGGCAGTGGCAGCCGCCCAAATGGAATTTAAAAAGAAAATTGTGCATTGCGACCAGCTGCCTGGCCTGGGGGTTTGGACGGCTTATGGTCGCCCCACCTCTACATCCCGACTTCCCGAAATGCTTTAGCTCGCTCATGCCAAAAAAAAAAAAATTCTAAGACTAACAATCTTCGTCTTTCAGGGGACGTTACTTCTGGTTTTAACAGCATCAATCCCACACTTGAAGCCACCCCACACATGTGAAAACGGAACAAGTTCCTGCAAACACCCTTCATCCCTTCAATTTGCAGTCTTATATCTTGCTCTAGCACTCTCTTCTCTAGGAAGCGCAGGCACACGTTTCACCATTGCACCCATGGGAGCGGATCAATTCGAGAGTTCAAAGCATCAAAGGATCTTCTTCAACTGGTACATTTTCACCATGTACACAGCCACAGTCATAAGCTCCACTGCTTTGGTGTATATAGAGGACAATGTCAGTTGGGCTTGGGGTTTCATCCTCTGTGCTGTGGCTAACGTGCTGGGCTTAGCGGTTTTCTTGGGTGGCACCCGATTCTATCGCCTCGTGAGGCCACGGGGCAGCCCTTTTATTAGCATAGCCCATGTTGTTACCGCAGCTGTTCGTAAAAGAGAGATGGTTCTCTCTGAAAACCAGGACGATTATTACCATGAAGTGCTTCCCAATGCCACGACCACTGCTAAAAATCCCACAAGTTTTTTCAGGTCAGCTTCGCAAGATTATTTCATAGGAGCCCCCCTCATAAACGGGGCCAATGTCGTGGTCCAAACGAATTGGTTGTTCTCTCCGGACTTAAGTTCATATCCTCAACCACTAATACAACCCGTTTCTACAGGTTCTTGAACCGTGCAGCGCTGAGAACAGAAGGAGACATCATCACGAATCCATGGAGACACAGCACAGTCCAACAAGTGGAAGATCTCAAGAACCTCCTCAAACTCTTCCCAATATGGTCAACTGGCCTGTTCTTAAGCATCCCATTGGGCATCCAGTTAAGCTTAACCATCCTCCAAGCACTAACCATGGACCGTCGCATCGTCTATCGTTTCAAAATCCCGGCTGGTACACTACCCGTCTTCATCCTGGTCTCCACTTCACTTGCGGTATTCATCATCGATCGGCTTTTGTTTCCTCTGTGGGAAAGGTTCTCTAAAACGCCACCATCTCTTCTTCAACGCATCGGCATTGGCCATGTACTCACTATAATCGGCATGGCTGTTTCAGCACTTGTGGAGATGAAAAGGCTGAGATTAGCAGAATCCATGAATGGCCAAAACCAGACTAATGCAATTGTACCCATATCTGTATTCTGGTTGGTTCCACAACTAGCCATTGTTGGTATTGGAGAGGCATTTCATTTTCCAGGGAATGTTGCTTTCTATTACGAAGAATTCCCGGAATCAATGAAAAGCACATCCACCGCCATGGTTGCGCTGTTAATCGGGGTGGCGTTTTATATCAGCAATGGCCTCATTGACCTGGTGGGAAGGATAACCAGGTGGCTCCCGGATAATATCAATGAAGGGAGGCTGGATAACGTGTATTGGTTGTGTTGTGCTGTAGCTGGTTTGAACTTTGGTTACTACCTTGGCTGTGCATCGTTCTACAGGTATCAAAATGTACATAAACAAGATGATTCCAGTGAAAGATAAGAAATCATCGTACTTGGAACTTGTGAATTCTATGTTGTTTGGTAGAGATATATTATAAAACGAGGGCAAACATATCTAGCTAGACTATGCTTGCTGTTATTCTGGATTTTCTGTTGAGGAACTGTATTTGTGATTTGTCCCACACGGGTTGCAAGGATGATGTGGTCGCATGAAGTGCCTATATAATCCTTTGTCGGGCTTTTCGTTGAACTCATACCTTTCTCGGCCTTTTGGTTAGGATCAAGTGTAGTATCTATTCTTATCAGTTTAATATCTGATACGTGGCCCATTGGCCCACATTATATTAACTGAATTTTTATTGGGTGAAGGTCCAATAAGTAGCTTGCTGTCTTGGATCTTCGTGCGTCGGCCTTGGTTGCACTACTGCAGGGCTCAGCGCAACCCACCAAATCAAGTTTCAAATTTTTTGTACTTTTTAGTACATATAATTAATTTCCTCTTTTTTATATATAATTACATTCCTTATTTTTGATTGCGTAGCATTGTGTTCTTGATTTAGAAACTGATCCACAAGTAATTTAAACACAACAATAATGAAAGATTATGAAATTTTAGCTTAAAAATATTATATATATCTACAAAAAGGTTCGAATTGTTCAGAAATGTGTCTGTAAGCAATCAAAAGAGTCGAAATTTTATACTTAATCAAGTAAGCATCAACATCGCATTGTTGATGAAGCTTGCACTGACAATTTTTGCTCAAGGTTAATTTATGTTACAAGTATGAAGTTTAGGCTTCAAGGTTGCACTACATGTTCTTACTTCTAGTAAATAAGCATAAGCTTCTGTGCCCTTGATACATTGTCCTTACCGCGATACAAAATTTTTTGGGTTGCTGCATATGACAGTATTCCCTGATGTCCAGTTCTCTTAGCAGCAAATCATAGAACTAGAATCAAACAATATTGTTTATTGTAAGTTTTGTATGACTGTCTTTGTAAAATTTGCATTTGGTCCTCTTACATTTGGACAATCAAGTGGGGATTGAATATTATCTGCTGATCTAGCTTTTGGGTTTGCCACCGCCCCTTCATCAAATTCCTAACGTGTGGGCTTGCTTGATGCGCTTCTGAAAAGAGATGATACCCCTGCCTGATTCATTTCTATCCTTTCAAGGCAATCCCTGCGTATAGTTTTATGTGGAACAGAAAGCATTGGGTGCTCAGGTACGTCTAGCGCCTAGGTGGCCTAGGCGCACCTAAGCTGTTACTTAAGCGACATTCAGACAAGACGGAGAGAGAACGCCTAGCGCCTAGGCGAACAGATGAGGAATAACTTGCTAGACCATTAAGATTGTTGAAAATGAGAGCTAATCAGACAAGAACCACCTGCATCCATCAATGTGAAAGTTAGCTTCTTATTCTGGAAAGATTTACAAAGACCCCCTGATAAAGGTTCCTCTGTATTACAAGTACAAACTTTTGAAGGGCTTGGAATTCAAGGCCTGACCGGGAGTCTGAAGCTTCCAATTTGAATTGGAGAAATGAGGGGAAAGTGAGAGATTAATTGTGAAAAGCATACGTAGAAATCTTGATAAGGCTCAAGTCATTCATATAACCATTATATTGACCCAAGCTCATGGTTCAATATAATGGCTATAACAAAAATATCAAAGATGCTGTTAGAAAATGCTATGGTACTGAATTATTTCAAACAAAAAGACCAAGAGTAAAGGATTATGCAGTAGGCTGGCTAGAATTTGGAATCTTCATCTGCAAAAAAACACTCTGAAAGTGCAAGAGGAATGAAAGGAAAAAATCAGTTAAGATCATTCATATACAAAGAATCTTGAACCAGAATTCTGGAAAAAAAACAACTCTTTACCACTACAGGTGCCTTTCATGCAACATTTTAACTGATACGACTAGCGAATTTGTAAGCAATAAAAAGAGATGCCATTATCTTGCTGGACAATCAGTAATCCTTGGTCAGTATTATCGAAAGTTGACACTTAACCAGTATTAACCACATCCATCTACGAGAAAGATGGCTTCTTGTTTCAGTTTGTTGGAGATGATCTCTCGGCGTTAACAAAATGGACGGATCATATATAGCATTAACAAAGTGCTATGTACGAATTTAGCTGTTAGGATTTGCAAGTGGTCGGGACTCGGATTAAAGCAGGCACCTTGAC
Source organism: Pinguicula primuliflora (assembly GCA_025802335.1). Lineage (NCBI taxonomy): Eukaryota > Viridiplantae > Streptophyta > Magnoliopsida > Lamiales > Lentibulariaceae > Pinguicula > Pinguicula primuliflora. The sequence continues at coordinate 6,955 of JAOYMZ010058810.1, forward strand.
ACCAATTGGAGAAGAAACATCATAGTTTTTAAGCTTTTGTCCCACACTGGTTGCGTAAAACAAAAATAGCCCGACCAAGTTTATAAATTCTCTTGCTGGGCTGTTGCATAACTCATACCTTTCTCGGCCTTTTGGCTAAGATCAAGTGTAGATCTATTCTTATCAGTTTAATATCTGATATGTGGGCTAATGGCCCACATGATATTAAATAAATTTTTTTAGGGGAAAGGTTTCAATAAGATAGCTTGCTGTTTTGGGCTTTTGCGTGTCGTTTATGTTTTGCACTACTGCATGGGCCTGGCACACCCACCAATTCAAATCTAATTTTTGCAATCCTCAACTCCGCACAATGACTACTGGTCTAATGTGGCTTAAATTGTAATTTACAGTAATTCCTTGTAAATGAATTAAACATCCTCTTAATATATTATGTGAATATATATACGAACTGTGCATATATAAATTTTCATAAAACAAAAAAAACTGTGCACAAATAATTTGTTAGCTATAAAAAAACTGTGCATCGTCTTGCCGGACAACCAATAATTCTTGGTCGTTGAAAATTGACACTTACTCAGGCAAGTATTATTCACATTCATCTACGAGAAAGATGGCTTCTTGTTACTGGTTTTTGGAATTGATCTCTTGGCTTTGGCGTGTGAGAAAGAAGCTTGCACCAATCTTAGCACAGTTATGTCATGTTCTCTTGGCAGCAAATCATGGACACAAAATTAAACAATATTGTTTAATGTAGTTGTGTAAGAATGTGCATTGCTAAAAAAAAAGTTGTGTAAGAATGTATTCTTGGCATCTGCATCATGGTCCTCTTACAGTTACAGCTGCTGGGTTTGCCCCTGCATCAAATTCCTCTTTAGTACCTGTAGTCTTACTTTATAGTATTATGAGGAATAACCACCAAGATTGTTGAAAATGAGAACTAATCGGACAAGTACCACCTGCAACCATATATGTGAAAGTTAGTTTCTTATTTCGGGTAGGTGGAGATGATCTCTTGGCGTCAAATCCAGCATCAACCTCGAAAGATTTACAAACTTTGCAATAACCTCCTGATAAATGTTCCTTAGTAGTTTACAAGTATACAAAATTTTAAGACTTCTACCAAGCTTATCGAGGTTATATAACACACCCTTTCAGCTTCTGCTATGCCAATAAGATAGTGTCCTGTTACGTCCCCGAGATTGTGAGCGGGTGGTGACACCAGAAGTGGGAATAGGAGATGGATGAAGGTGATCCGAAGATGTAGACTTGCAGGCTTTAGAACGACCTATGATTGTATGGCTTTAGAACAAAGCAGAGGAACTCTGCAGGATTTGTATTCCAGCAAGAACGTTCAGAGAATTACAAGGGAAATAAAAGAGGAAGCAAGATACAATTTTTAGCATATCCCACTACTTCTTCCTAGCACTCCTTAAATAGATGAGACCATGATAGCAGGCGGTTGATTCCCTTGATTCATGCCTAACGGTTATCACCCACTGATTCCTCCACTGATTCCTCCAAATTGCACGATTAACTCCACGATTTCCTCTTCCTTGAATCACTCCCCAAAAATCACTTCTTGCGCCTTGAATACACGATGCCGTTACGAGGATCTGTTGGGAGTGTCACAATACCTTCCCCTGGCAAATCATGCTTGTCCTCAAGCATGAAGGACGGGTACTGCTGGCGGAGGCTGGTGACGTCTTCCCATGAAGCTTCCGCGGGAGACAGGCCAGCCCAGTGGATCAGTAGTTGGTCCTGATCGTGGTGAGAGCGGCGATCCAGGACGGCCTGAGGAGTAGGCAGGGCAATCCCCTGATGGACCAACGGTAAGGTAGGTTGAGCTGGAGGGGTACCGTTGAACGGTTTTAACTTGGAGATGTGGAAGACGTCATGGATCCGGGCGTCTGGTGGCAGAGCCAGACGGTAAGCAACCTCGCCAATCCGTTCAGTGACTTGAAACGGACCATAGAAGACTGGTGTAAGCTTCTTGGTGTGGCGCATTCCCAAAGAAGTCTGCTTGTATGGCTGCAGTTTAAGCAGGACCCAATCACCAGGATGAAAGATAAGCTCACGGTGGCCTGCATCATATTTTTGCTTCATCGCGTTTTGAGCCAAGAGGAGGCGATCTCGTAGTTCTGCCAACATTTCGTGGCGCTCCTTGAGGGCCTGATCGACAGCAGGCAGTTTTGCAGAGCCAGGCAGATAATCCAAAAGACGAGGGGGTTGACGGCCGTAGACAGCTTCAAAGGGCGACGTCTGGAGGGCGGAGTGGAAGCCCGTGTTATAGCTGTATTCGGCCCAGGCCACCCAATCGACCCATCGGTTGGGGTGATCGCCCGTAAGGCAACGTAAGTACATTTGCACAACTTTGTTAACAGCTTCCGTTTGTCCGTCCGTTTGAGGATGGTATGCTGAGGAGAATTTAAGTTTGGTGCCACTCAATCTGAATAACTCTTGCCAAAATTGACTGGTGAATGCGCGGTCACGATCAGAAACCAGTGATTCAGGAAGGCCGTGAAGACGGAACACCTCATTGAAGTAAGCGCGAGCCACTGTGAGTGCGCTGTAGGGATGACTCAAAGGAATGAAGTGTGCCATTTTTGATAGTCTATCGACCACGACGAGGAGCACGGTCTTGCCTCTAGAGGAGGGCAAATTATCCACGAAATCCAGCGAAACATCGGACCAAATTTGCTCAGGAATGGGAAGGGGTTGTAAGAGGCCTGCTGGCTTGAGATGGCTAGATTTGTTGAGCTGACATGTAGAACAAGCTGCCACGAAGGTCAGAACGTCAGTTTTCATATGGGGCCAAAAGAAGTCTGCTTTAACGCGCTGTAATGTTTTCTGAAAGCCTTCATGATGCTGGTTGTGGACAGCTGCGATGATTCTGTCTCTGAGAGGAGAGGAAACAGGAATCACGAGACGCCCTTTGTACCATAAGAAGCCATTTTGTCGGGTGATCGCTGACGGAGTGGTCTCAGTATCCGTCAGTAAGGTCTGGAAGTCAGGATCTTCTAGGAGTTCTGTTTGAATCTCCTCAAGGAACAAGGGAGTCGGCATAGAGCAAGCCAGAAGGGTGACCGGAGGTTCCATTTGGCGTGACAGTGCATCAGCAGCAACGTTATCTTTCCCTGCACGAAAAATGACTGTGAAGGAATGCCCAAGTAGCTTACTAATCCAGTGTTGTTGAGGTCCCGTTGCAGTTTTCTGATCCAACAGATACTTCAGGGGTTTGTGGTCAGTGAACACTTGAAAATGGTGGCCCCATAGATAAGAGCGCCAGTGTTGCACGGCCTTTGTCAAACCGATGAGCTCCTTCTCGTAAATGGGTAAGTTAACGTGACGAGGGCCCAGTTTCCTGCTGAAATAAGCAATTGGGTGGCCATGCTGTAGCAGGACAGCACCAATACCAGCCCCAGATGCATCACACTCAATGTCAAATGGCTCGGCAAAGTTGGGCAGAGCGAGCACAGGCGGGCTGGTCATCGCCTCTTTGAGCAGCTGAAACGCATGTTTCCCTTCATCCGTCCAGCTGAACTGATTGCGTTTCAGCATATTTGTTAGAGGCGCGGCCAAGACTCCGTAACGGTGGACAAAGCGGCGGTAGTATCCCGTCAATCCAAGGAAAGCACGGAGACCGCGCACATCCTGTGGTTGAGGCCAGTTAACCATAGCAGCAAGCTTCTCGGGGTCAGCTTCTACACCCGCACCAGATATCAAGTGGCCCAAGTAGCTGACCTTTTCGACGCCAAAGGAACATTTGGACTGTTTGGCAACTAAATGGTTGTCCCGGAGAACGGATAGGGCCTGTTGGAGATGGCTTAAATGGTCCTCCCAAGTCCTGCTATACACAAGAATGTCATCAAAGAAAACAAGAATAAAACGGCGAAGGCAGCGGCGGAAGATATTGTTCATTAAGGCCTGGAATGTGGCTGGAGCGTTCATGAGACCAAAGGGCATCACCAGATATTCAAAGTGACCATGGTGTGTCTGGAAGGCAGTCATGGGGATGGACTGGTCGGACATCCGAATCTGATGGTACCCTGCACGCAAATCCAGCTTTGAGAAGAAGTGTGCGCCGCCAAGTTCTTCAAGCAGTTCTTCCACAACTGGGATTGGGAATTTGTCTTTGACAGTGATCTTGTTTAAGGCGCGGAAATCCACACAAAGGCGCCAGGAATCATCTGCTTTCTTCACCAACAACACGGGAGAGCTAAAAGGGGAAGAGCTTGCGCGAATCCATCCTTGAGCTAAAAGTTCGTCGCACTGGCGTTCCAATTCTTCCTTCTGCCCATGAGGGTAGCGATAAGGGCGGCTACTGACAGGATCCGAGCCGTGCTTCAATACAATTTGATGATCACAGGGTCGGGATGGAGGCAGACCCTGGGGGTGGGCAAATATATCTGCGAACTCCAGCAACAGGTCCTGCAAAGGAGTCGAGGAACGCTGGATCTGGGCTATCGATGGGGCGCTGTTTGTACCATATAATGTGATCTTCTGCTGGTCATACTTAAAGCTCATATGCTGGTCGCGAAAGTTCCATTTCACTGTGCCCAAACTCCCCAGCCAATGGACTCCTAGGACAACATCAAACCCATGGAGTGGGATTAAATAGAGAGTCACTGAAAAGATATGGTTACCTAGCTGAAGTGCCAGATTTTTGAGAGCTCCCGGACTTGTAACACAATCCCCATTTGCGACAGTGACTGAAATGGTGTGAGGTTTTTCAGGCTTCAGTCCCCATTCCGTGGCTAAGGCTTCATTGAGGAAATTGTGCGTACTGCCCGAGTCCAACAACACTAAGACCTCATGGTTCTGGATATCGCCGAGCACTTTCATTGTATTGGATGTGCTGCGGCCTTGCAAGGCATGAAGGGAGATCTCCACCTCTTCGTCAGACTCAGAATCTTGTTCGTCCTCCATATTTTCCTGAACCTCGATCAAGAACAACTTCTTACATTTGTGGCCCTTAAACCACTTCTCGTCGCAGCGAAAACATAGGCCCTGGGCCTTGCGCTGAGATAGTTCGCCGACTGAGAGACGCTTCGTTTCGACCGGTCGCAAGGATTGGGATCCAGAGTTTTTCTGTGGAACAGAAACCGAAGAAGAATGTGTAAAGGGAAGTTTTGTCCGGTTCACTTCCTTCTTGGTGGTCACATACGACGCCTTGCTTTGGTATTTTCTCGCAATTGTCATCGCCGTGTAAACCGTCGCGGGATTTTGCATACTGACATCGATGAATAGATCATGGTCCAGAGCTTTCAAGTAGAACCCAAGCTCTGCCGCCTCCGTCATGAGTCCCGGTGCGATGGTGGTAGCTATCTCATTCCATTTGGCATTGAATTCGGTCACGTCCCCACCATTGAGTCGAAGAGCGGCTAATTCGGCCATGGGATCATGTGCGTCGGGAGGGTTGATGTGAGTGCGGAAGATTTTGCAGAAGGTTTCCCACTGTACGCCTGGCAGCTTGCCCTCCATGCGACGCCACCATAGGTTTTCGGCGCCCTGTAGATAATACGTCGCCGTCGCAACCCACTCGTGCAGAGGAATAGCTTGATGCATAAAGAATGCTACACACTTGTTAAACCATGCCTCCACGCCGTCCTCCTTCACAAAGTAGGGTGGCTCCCAACGGTACGGTCTGTTTCCGTTATCGCGACGATAGTAATCTCGAGATCCATCGTCCATACCCGTATACTGACGGAATTGAGCCTGAGTGTTACCAGCATAATAGCCCTGGGCGCCAGTTGGGTACGCTGGTGGAAGAATTTGTTGAGTTTGCGACGGTGGGGGACCGTGCGACATCGCTGGGGGAAGTGGGGGTCGCCCCTGAAAACCAGGAGGGCCATCCCGGGAAACAGTGCGCCCGGGGTGCAGGCCAGAGGCGTCGCCGGCAGAAGGTTCGGCGTCATTGCTGTTGGACCCGGTGGGATCCTTCCCCTTTTCTCTTCCGTCGTCCGAGCAGGTCTCCGGTGGTCCTTTGTGGGATTTCTCCCAGGCTTTCATGAGAAATTGCGTCATCTCCTCCAATTTCTTGTCCAGGGAGGTTTCCATTCGTTGAAATTTGGTTTCCACCTCTGCACTCAGATCGTTGAGTTGCTGTTGACTGGCTGGTGTCTGCTCCATCTGAGCGTTGCTAACCACCCGTGGCTCCGATACCAAATTGTTACGTCCCCGGGATTGTGAGCGGGTGGTGACACCAGAAGTGGGAATAGGAGATGGATGAAGGTGATCCGAAGAT
>JAOYMZ010058821.1:0-45177 GCA_025802335.1 Pinguicula primuliflora
TATCGGAATCCAGGGGTAGATTTGTCTCGAGTTTGGTAATGATGACACTCACATGTTCTGTGATTTGAGTTTTTTTTTTCTTTCTATCATTGTTTACATTCCTAGAAGGTCATTAATGGGGGAATAACTGAAATCTCTGTCCAAAACTATTTCTTGCCTGGTTTAATAAATAGAAGGCTTATACAGATATTCATAATAGTTGTCTGTCACAGGAGCACTTGCTTAGCTTTCTAAATTAGCACTTGCCTTATTATAATGAGAATGAGAATAATACTATCTTGAACTGTTTCATTTCATGTCACGAACCAGAGCACCTCCAAGTGCAAAAGTTTGGGCATTATATATGCAAATTTGGAAAGATGATGGTTAAAGATCTTAATAACAGTTTGTTCATGCAAGAATCGCACTAATTCAAGCATCATTTTTGTACAAATTCTGTGGATGAATGAATCCTTTCCTCTGTGATTTATGGGTGGAACTGTTACTGGAGGAGCTTCATCATGAAACAATATTCAACGTCAGCGGAAGCTCTTGGGCGAGGCCAGTTTGCGCCGTTGGGAACTTTGATTCGCCGGAATCCTTGTCCGATATACAGCCTCGTCGCCGCCGGATCTTTGAGATCGCAGTGTAAAGCAATGGCCCGGCAACCCCAGGTCCGTGCCTTTGCCTCTGCTTTGGCAACAAGTCTCTTCCCTATTCCCTTTCTGCGGAATTTCTCAACAACGGCGACGTTGGATATGTAAGCAATTCCAGTTCTGCCGCCACAGCAAAATCCTATTTATCAACTCAAAATGTCCATGAAAGAAGGAAGGAATCAGCAACAAGCAGGCAGGCACCTTCTGAGATTAAGAGGTCCTTTCCGTGGAAGGAAATCGGCGACTGTATCGACGGTGAGAATACCAGCTACATCATGTCTTCCTTCTGTGCCTCCGATTTCGCAATCGTGGATTCCAAGTGATAGAGCAACGAGGCATAATCTAGTGCGGCCTTTTGGTGTGGAGGTTCCAAGCATCATCCCGACGAACCTGTTGAATATGAGGGCAAAATCGAGAGGGAAATAGTAACGAGGAAAGAAGCAAGTGCAGTGCGTCTCGGCTACTGCCCAGAAGTCTTCCATCCTTGCCTCTCTCACCGTAATCTCGGGCGATACTGACGGGAAAAAATCAGTCACTTGACTGGCGCTGCAAAGCCCTGGAATCAAACAACACAGAGAATCTGGATTGCTGCTATTCGTGGATCGATAGCTCTCACTACCAAGCAATTTACAGATTTCTACACTCACGATTTCGAAGTAAGTTTTCAATGGTACCTGATACCTCGGATGGAGAGTAATACCGGCAAGTGGTTGGAATTTCGTACAGGGAAATCGTAGGAGGCGAAGGAAAAGGCTGTAGCTTCAGATTCTTGACACTGGAGGGGACGAAGCTCCATTTATTACCTGCTGTTGTTATTGAAGGTATCGTTTGCATTTTTATCCGCACTTCTTCTTGGGAGCCTCTCCTTCTTCGCTCGAGAAACAGTGAGCTATTAGCTATCTGCCGTCAAGATGGCGCTGGCTGAAGGATTCTCAGTTGCTTCCGGTAATCAAATCATCTTCTTGTTTCGCTTTGTCGTGGACAGAAGAAATTTGTGGACAACTGATTACATTTCATTGGGGGAAGACTCAACATGTCAAATCTCATCCATAAATATCTGCTCGGATCGGATCATTTGTAATTAGACCGAAGACTAGGATTTCCTCGGGTTTCAATCAAGAATCAAGTTTTTGAGTCACATTCCATATATTCATTCCCCAACAATAGCAGCAAATGCAAATCAAACTGTGACTGGTACATATATCTTTCCCAAATCGCTATGCTGGAACGTAAAGCAGTTGTTTCGGAATAGATTAGGCCTAGAAGATGAGTAGATGACTCAAAAATGCAAATGTATGCGGAGAAGTGGACTTTCCGAAGAGAGAACACCATGCAGGGAGCTTTGTGATCACATCTTTGGCTGGTGGAGTCAATCTGTCGATATCCGTACGAAGCCGAAGAAGACGGTGCTCACCTCTCTGGTCCTCGGACGATGATGTATTGTTTGCCCAGAAAAGAGCGAGGTTGAATTTCGTAGGAGATTTCTTGCCACCTGAAAACTGAATCGTATGCCATCCATCCACGCTGCTCTTATCGCCAAGTGGTATCCGCTCCTCCAGATTGCCGCCATCTACAGCTGAAAAAGGAAAAACATGATCAGCAAACAATAAGAAATCAGTTTGACAGATAATGGTAGTGTAGTGACAGCAAGCAACATCTGCTTCAGAAGTACCCATCAACTGGAAATCTTGTATTTCTATGGTATTGATGGCGAGAGTCCAACGAGTGGAAATTCTGGTGTCGATGGAGACTTGTGTTTCTCGAGTATCTGAAGTCTTTGTATCCTTCTCCACATGGATTGCTGGAATTTCAGACTTGAGCCAACCGGCCTCTGCGTTGGTGCTTGTCCAACAACCGTAGTTGACAGTAAAAGTAACAAAATCTAAGGTTCTATCTCTCCCACAAACAAACCCTTGTCCGATGTAGCCGGCCTCCTTAATCAAGTTCCCAGGAGTCCCAGAAAACAGGGAAACATAAGAGACCGGTTCAAGCTTCTCACTACTCATCCCTGTTGCATCAACAACGTGGACGACCTGGGAATCGAACAACATTGTTATGGTTTCAGTGTACTTGGGTTTGAAAACTGAATTATGGAAAACATATCCGAATCCCATCATGCAGTGACTGTTATTAGGAGGAAGAACAATGATAGAAAGAGCTGCTCACATTTACAGCTCTAGCAGTATCTTCTGTAAATGGAGGAACAAAACCTCCCCAAACTGCGACGAGGGCGACCACAAACATACTGCTCGTAGTTATGATAATTGGCAGTTTTGCATCTGGCGAATAACAAGTAAAGCTTGTTACAAGACTGATGGTGAAAGCAATGCAACTAGACGAGAGTCCGATGAGTACCTGAAATATGAATATATGATAGCAGGTGGACGAATGACAAGCATACAACAGCAGCAATAAATACAGCGACGATTAGATTGGCCGCCCAATCAGGAGTTGCACCAGGGTTCCTGCAAAAGCAGCAGGCTTGTTAGGACTCATTTGCAAGTTCCAGAGAGTTAAACAAGCCATTCTCAGGCAGCAGAACATATTTCATAAATCCTCCTAGACATGTCCAAGAATGGGGAAACATTTGGAAGTTCTCAGAATCATTACCTCACAAAGCGAACACCAGATCCAACAAGATTACCGGTCAATCTAATGGCCATGCCGGAAGAGAGTAGAAAAGGCACAAACAAACCAATCAATAAGGTCACAGTTTTGAGCGGCCTAGGCAACCTTTGAGGCGACAGTGTTGCTTCCAGCAAACCATCTAAAATATTCCAAAATGTCAGATTTCCAGGGGAAAATAAACAGCAAGTATTTTTAGTAATTATTTGCAAATCTTCTCATACATTCTTAATTATCCTCTCAAGAAAAACCCAGGTAATTGTGCTGATTGTAATGTGCTACAATAACCATTGGAACAAAAGGTGACTTAGGTGCGATGCAACTTACAAGCAAATGCAGGTGCGATCAACCAGGCAAGAGCTAGATAAGTAACTCCTATCTTGTAGTAGCTTCCAATCATAAGGAGAAGAAGCCATTGTAGAAAACCAGATTTAAAGAGCCATCTTTCAGCATCCAACTTAGCCACACTTGCTTGCAGGCCAGCAGATAGTTTGCTCCTTTGTCCAACAAATGTGCGTGACAGATAAGATTCAAGGATACGATAGCCTACATGTTGACCGATAAATGCCCCAAGGAGAGCAGGTGCACCAAACAAGCCAACTACCAGTAATGGGCTAGAGATATATGGAACTGGGGAAGTAGATACCAGGGGAAGAATGAAAGCTACTGTGGACGACAAAACAATGGAAAATATCCACATAAGTAAGACGCTCAAAAATGATAATGCCAATGCTACAGCTGCTGGATAACCACCCTTGAAGACCGATGCAGTCCATAGCAGAAACGACTGCGCTATTACTGACTGGTAAAGCATATCAGCAAAGCGCTGACGGAATGTGATCATATATGTACCCTGCGGAAGTGGATTACATAGACATGAGATAGCAATGGAGCATTAACAAAGACATGCCAAGATTCAGAAATGACCCGCGTACCAAAATATCAAAATAAATAGCTTTATTCCTGGGGGATCCATTTTCTGATGCCTTGTGTTCAGGAAGACCAGAGGAGGCAGCATGAAGCAAGAAAGCTAGCATATTTTCCCCAAGATGTTGAAGAGAACCAGGTGTCAAAAGCTTTAACTTGTCATTCTGCATTAAGAAAATAAGTGTGCATGTAAAAGTTCAATTTCTGCATAAAACAATAAGTAAGATCTCTTGGAAATTTATAATGCGCATTCTTTAGCTATATTACCTTCGTATGGTAAACAGCAGTATAATCTGAATATGCAAAGTCAAGACCAGACAGTCCTGCGAGCTCCTTGTACACTTGGAAGTCAGTTCCAGATTTTATAGCCCCAGAAGAGAAAATATCCTGAGCATTTTGATCCCAAAGAGGATGGTTTAGATCCGTGCATTAGAAGAATATAAGAACAAATGTATATATTGCTATGGCGATCTTTGTGACCGCAACCTGAGCCACAATTTGAGCAGATGGATATTTGGCTGCGGAAGCAAAGGTTTCAATAGCCCAGGGATCAGGACCAGTCTGTCAAACCAAAGAGCAGCCAAAAGGTCAAGCAAGAAGAGAGAGAGAGAATTAATGGGTAGATCATTACTAGGTTTTTTTAGGGAAGAGAGGAGTATACAGTGAGAAAAACACAGTATACTATACAGTTCCTATGTGTCACCATGGGATTGGGCTGTCAACGGGCCCGCGCAAAAGTGTTAAACACGGGGCCCACCTGCCACACCAATCCTACATTGACACATAGGAACTGTATAATTTACAGTGATTTTCTCACTGCACGCCCCCTCAACCCTTTTTTTAAGGGCTAAGTCTCTTCGTCAATCCGTGTAATTTTCTACAACCATTATCAATAAAAAGCAAGGGTTAAAAAAGAAGAGAGAGAATGATTGTCGTGAAAATCATGTTTAATTGGGCAGCATCCTTAATGCAAAAATGACATAAACAATAAATTTGGACCAGTTAGCAAAACCAGACCTGGAATATAGTAGATTTGCCCCCAATACCATTGGCTTCCAAATCTATAGCAACTCGTACAGTATCACTCCAGGGATGCTGCACCAATTATATATCAGAATCAGTCAATTTTTTTCTTCCCCAATAAAATTGCAATGCATCCTTAATCACTTCAAGTTCAACTGTTCAAGCTACCCAGAGGACAAGACAAGAGACTTAAAACATTTATAAACAAAGTCTCAAAACATGAGAAAATAAGCAAGTTCTTTAGGCATTATGAGTATTTTGTTTTTAAATAGTCGCTAGGAAAAATTTGTCAGGTCCTAGAGCAAAAAATATTGGCAAGCAAGACAAAGAAACTTACAGCTTATAGATCTTATGAGTAATAATAGTCAGAAATAAACTTTATTTCGCAAGGAAAGAAACTGATCCATATATAGTATCATGCTCGAGATTATTTATTTTAACAAGCAACTGCAGAGCATGACAAACCTGGGTAATAAAGCTATGAGCACCATTTAAACCTTCCTCTTCCCCGGTATTAAACAGAAATATAAGAGCATTCTTAAATTCATGAGCCCACTGTGAAACTCCGCGAGCAAGTTCTAGCATAACAGCCACGCATGAACTGCAATCACTAGCTCCTTCCCTGATAAACAATAACAAAAAAAAGCTGATATGTGTAACTTCACACCCACTATGGTGGGAATAGAGTGCCATATGTTGAGGACTACGGTTTTCTTAATAGTTAATGCTAATCAGAATTCTTCTACAGTAATGAAGCAGCAAACCAACAGATTGGAACTGTTATGCATCTTGTCTTTCCTGTAGCTAATGAGGTTCGGCACATGGGATAATTTGAATAACAATGCCATTTTCTGTAAGGGATCTGCAGAATCTGATTATTTTTTGCCTTAGGAAGGGCTGATGATCAGAGAATAAAAGGTAATAAGATATACGAGATCATGGAGCAGAATCTATTAAACATTTAAATGATTTCATTCAGGATATGAATTTAAAGCACGCCGAAAACATACGCTGAGAACACTGTGTCAATGTGGGAGGAAACCAGAATTGCATTTTCTCCAGCTTCAGATGCATATTTGGGTACGATTCTTAGCACAATGTGATTCAAATCCGAATAAACAAGGGTTTTTCCTTTAAAAAGGCCGCCAGCCAGATTGTTAGCACCAGATTTTGAGTGGAACAAGTCAATTTCCACGTTAACCTCCCAATGAGCTTCTTTCTTTATACTCTCCGAAGCATCTTTCACATACTGCATCAAAGAGGTTTAAAAATCAACATAACGTGCTAGATGTTAGTAGTGTCATCCATGCTTGCTATAGAATCAATCTTATCCACAAACATTGAAAGAGGACACACACAGATTTTCAATTAGTAACCAACAGATGATCTAGAGAAAAGCTTTAACTGCTTTCATACAGTATTTATTGGGGCAAATAAGCTCAACTGTTGAAATAATCTATTAGAGGCAACATGTGTTACAATCTTATGCTAGCTCATATTCTTCAGAAGATGAACTGACATTCTAAGTTCTAACCTTCAAAACTATCAGGAATAAAGGTCAATCAATATCGCAAAACGAAAGTACCTTTAGGGCAGTCTCGAGTGCGTCAGAACCAACCGGATGAGGGCCTAATTGGGTCAATGCTTCCACATGCTTGATGGCTTCGTGTTCAGAGAAGCCTCTTTTCCCCACCTGCTCTAGAGCCATCGGTGGAGGCAAGCTCAAGAACTGATGATGATACACGCTCCAAGACCCATATATGACCAATACAAATAACGTAAGTATGACATAGGATGATCTCTTAGCCACCACAACTGCGTTATTCTTCGTCCATTGCCCATCCCCTTTGCCGCCCCTGTTTTCGTCATTGATGGCCTCACCGCTAGTTGCACTACGTATGTTTGACTGTGATGAAGGCCCTTTTGGCCTCTGTCTCATCTTCACTCAATTTATATTAAAAATACAAATTGGAATACCCTGAGAATCTAAAAAGACAATCTTTGCATAAGAAATATGAAGAACACCGTAGAAAAAAAACCGACAACAAAACAACACCACAGTAAATTTCTTCTCCTCGAACTGATATGCTCACGGGATGCAAGACAGCCGTAAAAGCTTCAACATTCCAGAAAATACAAAAAAGGGGGCTCGAATCATAACTCAGTAAAAGCAGTTAGACCCAGGAAATAGATTCTAGTAAAAAAACATATCCATAAACGCGATGTGGGGCGAGAAAGATGAAGCGAGTAAAGAAGGTTCATCACCTTAGTTGATGTGCCGCGGCTGGATTGGTTGCTGTGATGATGTACAGGAAAGGCACACATATAACTAAATCCAGAATGGGAAGCAGACCAGGAGAGATCGATATGAGATGATTAGTCAAATAGTAAGAGGTGTTGGAGGTTAAGGGTAGACAGGAGTAACTCCGAAAGATCATGATCCCTCAACGCAAGTTATACAAAAGAGTACAATGTGGATAGGAAGGGAAAATACTATACGGGAACAAAATTATCGGTAAGAAACACTAGAATATGTGAGCTGGGGAATATAATTGGATGGTCATTAAATTAAGAGTGAGGCACATCTTAAACGAATGGTATGCGGTCATCTTGTGTTCCTGTGCTTCTTGTTTTCCTAATTCTTGCAGCATAGGTAGTTCGTGTTTTGTAAAGGAAGAAAGACACAAATGAAAAAAAAGAAAGAAAGAAAGAAAGAAAGAAAGAAAGATTTAGGGTTTAGCGATTCATCTGAATCACGTAAAAATCTTGCGTCTCTTTTCATACGAAAATATATTCATACAACTCAAACATGGTATCGGAGCAGGGATTGTGATCCCGTTTATCGTCATATACCGAAGAGACAACCGGAGGCCGTAAAGCATAACAGGGGGAGATGGATCTGGTGATATCACCATTCCCAAATCTGAACTCAACAAGTATTTGGCTCAACAACTCACAGAGTACATAGAGGCTCAACATCGCAGTAAAACAGAAAAGGAAGATGAATCTTCCACATCCATAGATGTCAAATTGGATGCCAGCAATTATGTCTTATGGTCATGGATGATGGAGTTAGCGATCTGCGGCAAGGGTCGCCTTGGCCATATCACCGGCAACACCAAAATACCAGAGACGACAAACCCTGAGTACGCGACCTGGAGGGTACGCGACACACAGGTTTTCTCCTAGATTACCAAATCCATTGACCGAATATTGGTAGATCAATTTACTTGCTACCCCAATTCTTTCGAGCTGTGGAACATCATCGCCCGGACCTTCAATTCCGGGGAAGACAGCCTCTAAATCTTTGATTTGGTAACAAAAGTCGATCGACTCACTCAAGGGAAGTTAACATTGGAGGAGTATTACTCGTTGAGCAATGCACTGTGGGCCGAAATCGACCGTCGTCGACCGAACCCGATGGAATGTATGAAAGATATCGACAAACACAACGAGTTGAAGAATGAGCATCGTTTGTTCAAATTCCTTTCTGGGTCAAATCCAGAATTTGACCCGATTACTCGAGATGTATGGAAGGAAAAGCCACTGCCCTCAGTCAATGATGCCTACGCAACAATTCGTCAAGAAGTCACGTGGTGCCTAATTTGGAAAGCTTATGGCACGGCTTCCGGCGGAACGAATGCACCACCATCGGGCAAAATAGGGTCGAGACTCGTAATGTATGGACCAAGGGGAGGCGACAGAAACCATACTGGAGGTGAAAGGACTCAGCCCGTCAGAAATCAACGACAATGGGAGCGGTCTGAAATCGTCGGCAATTCGACCAATTTTTCGTCCTCCCGCCGTCCCTTCTGTGAGCACTGTCAAATTCACGGCCATTGGAAACACGAATGCTTCAAATTGCACGGCAACCTGTGGTCGCACCGTGGAGGCCGAAGGGGCGGTCGTTCGAGCTTTGGATGATGAGGAGGCCGCGTCGCCATATCTGACGGAGGCCAACACTCGCCATCAGACAACGGAGGTGAAGGGACAAGTGCTGTGAACGCCGGATTTGGCTAGAATCGCGACGGAATCCAGAATCGCGACTGAGGTGGAGGGATCCGGATCGAGCAATTAGAGATCAAATTACACGGTGATACAGATCTTGAGACCCGGCCATTAGGCAATTATAGAGGAGGGGCAGGTGTGAAAAGACAAAAATGCCCCTCCTCCCTCAGTGTTGCACGTTTTTTTTTTCAGAAGGATGTTTCAGTAATTTTGATGATTCAATTAATAATGGGCCATTTTTTGTTCAAAGCCCAATCTAGCTACAAGTACTGGCTGTGGGCCGAACAGGGAAGAATCAGGAAATTTTTTTGGGCCGACGAGAATTGAATCCAGCCCAGATTTTTCTGTTGCAGCCCATACAGTGAGTGGGGCGAATGCAGGAAAGAAAAGCGAGTGGATTTTTGATTGTGGCACCACTGACACAATTACACATGATTTATCTGGCAATGTGAAATTGCAGAAAACACATAAGAAGATGGTGAAAACTACAAATGGGGCTTCAGTTCCCGTTAAGAGTACTGGAATTATTGAGATCTCTCCGCCTATTAAATTGTCCAAATGCTTATATGTTCCGTCTTTATCATATAAGCTGCTGTCTGTTAGTCATATCTCGGAGGAATTAAAATGTATAGTGAAGATGTATCCATCCTTTTGCCTTTTGCAGGATATTCGTACAAAGAAAATAATTGGACGTGGCACTGAACGGGATGGTTTGTACTACGTCGATGAGGTTGCTTTAGAAGGACGGACTCTACTGACTCGTGGGTCCCTGGACTCCCAAAGTTGGCTGTGGCACCGTCGTTTGGGTCACTCATCTCACTCCTATCTTAGCCGTTTGGGCCAAAGTTTCATACTCCTCTCAAAACATTATCTGAGTTTACATGTGTTCCATATGCTATGTCCTAAAAACCTTTTATTTTTGGGCGCACTGTCTATGTTCATATTCCTAAGAGTAATCGCACCAAGTTTGATGCATGTGCTGAGAAATGTGTCTTTGTGGGTTATGGAGGTTCATAGAAGGGGTATCAATGTTATAATCCCCAAACTTACCGTATGATTATGACCATGGATTGTAATTTTGTTGGAATCGAATAATATTTCCAGTCGTCCTCGCAATCAAGGAGTCAGGGGGAGAATACAGTAGACTCTCTTGATTGGCTATCCAGCCATATGCCACAGTCGACTTATGTGCCTCACGCACCTACCATGGCCTCACCTACTCCAATTCATGTGCCTCACGCACCTGCCATGACCTCGCCTACTCCAATTCATGCGCCTCACGTGCGAGATCCGTCTCACGAGTCAAGTGACCCACCTTCCATGGAGCACACCATCAGCGAAGTACAGTCGAACCAGGAGGAGCCACCAGAGTTGTTTCCTTCAATGGATATCCGGGTAAGTACTGTACCATCTGAGATGCCTTCATCTGTATCTATGGACCCTATGACTCAATGTGATGCAGACGGGAGTCCGATGACTCCTAAGTTTGTTCTTCCTACTCAATCTACTAGGGGAGTGAAGCCAAAGATGTACACTCCTGATCATGACCCGAAACCAAGAGGTATCCTGTGGCTGACTTGGTCAGGGGGAGTTTGTCTGAAACAGCACAAGTTTTCTCTACAGCAGTATATTCTGATGATTTACCTCGTAATGAAGTTGAAGTTATGGATAGACCTGAGTGGAAGAAAGCAATGAAAGAAGAGATGAGTGCTTTGATGAAAAATGAGACCTGGGAGCGATGTTGCCTTCCACCCGGGAAGAAACCAGTTTGTTGCAGATGGGTGTTTACTGTGAAATGGAAATCAGACGGGACGATTGAGTGATATAAGGCTAGATTTGTGGCGAAAGGATATACACAGGCATATGGAATCGACTATTCCAAGACCTTTTCTCCGGTGGCGAAGTTAGACACTATTCGGCTACTATTTTCTATTACTGCCAACCAGGATTGGCACCTGCACCAATTTGATGTCAAGAACGTTTTCTTACATGAAGATTTGAGCGAGGAGGCATACATGGAAGGACCACCGAGTTTTACATGGAAGGAGCTGAGACCACCATTGGTGTCTCAGCTGGAGTGTAAATCAGCTGAGACACCCATGGTACTTAACCATGGCCTCAGATTTGTAGAGGGGGTCGAAAACACAGACAAAAGTAGATACCAACATTTGTTGGAGAAGTTGATCTACCAGTCCCACACTCGACCTGACATTGCGTATGCTGTGAGAGTTATTAGTCAGTTTATGCACAGTCCCCAGAAGGACCATATGGATGCTCACTGAGGGTGTTGAGATATCTTAAAGGATCACCAGACACCGGGATTCTTTATCAAAAGCATGGACATTTGAGAATTGAGGCGTATACTGATGCAGACTGGGCCGGAAACCAGTTGATCGGCGGTCGACTTCAGGATATTTCACCATAGTTGGAGGAAATCTAGTCATGTAGAAGAGCAAGAAACAGACAGTGGTAGCCTTATCGAGTGCAGAAGCAAAATTTTGAGGAGTAGCCCGAGGGTTGACAAAAGTCCTATGGATAAGAAAATTGATGACTGAGTTGGGTTTTGAACCGTCTCATGCATGTCCCTTGATGTGTGATAATAAGGCTGCAATTCATATCTCACACAACCCAGTTCAACATGACAGAACAAAGCATATGGAGGTAGATCGATATTTTGTTAAAGAGAAGCTGGAGAGTGGAATCATCACACTTCCCTTTGTACGATTTGAGGATCAGCTGGCAGACATCTTGACCAAAGCAGTGAACGAGAGAGTCTTCCATGATATATTGCGCAAGTTAAGTGTGGGCTATTCCCAACCTAACTTGAGGGGGAGTGTTGGAGGTAAAGGATAGACATGGGAGTTAAGGAAACATTTCCTTAAGGAAACATTTCCTTAAGGAAACATTTCCCAAAGATCGTGATCCCTAATTTCTATGGATCACGGAACTTACCCAAAAGAGTCATATGTGGAGAGGAAGTGTGTGTTTTGTAACTATATATATGAGTGATTGTAAAGGAAGAAAAACACGAGAAAAAGGAAGAAAGAAGGATCAACCCGAACCACGTAAAAATCTTGCGTCTCTTTTCATACGAAAACATATTCATACAACTCAAACAAGAGGATATTTTGTTGTCGTGCCATCCTGAGGAATTTGTTGGGAGTCCCGATTACATAAAGATACGAACCAAGTGCGACCTTGGATCGATCTCAATTACTGCCTACTGGTGATTTCTCTTTGAAGAATTGAGCATCAGTCGTAAAAATCACACCAAATTAATCATTGTTTGACTCTACTTTGAAAATTAATCCACAAAATTAACTTTTTTATCGGGAATTTTTTTATATGCCATAAAATTAATCCCGATTTTTTGAAAATGCCACAGTTCGACCTTGGGAAGGCCGGAACTAGGTCCTGGTCTTGGGAAAGTTGGAGTTTTAAATCCCATCATTACAAAGGACGAGAGTCATTAAGATTCTTCATGACAGGGATTAAAGGTCTGTTTTGCGCAGAAGTACTAATACTTCTTCTAGTACTTCTTCTATTACTTCGTCTTATTTTTAAAATCTGTGGTATTTTGCGCAAATGCTTAAAAATAATTACTTAAATTTTTATTTTAATGATATATAACAAACTTAACATTATATTACTAAAATAACCTTCATCTATTGCCAAACAAGATAGATTTAGGCAACTTATAATAGCAAAGAGGATGAAACGAAAAGAGGCGTACCGTCAGGCAAAGGTTGAAGCAAAAAGGGCAGTAGCAGAAGCTAAAAGTAAGGCATACGAAGGTATGTATACGAGGTTGGATACTAATGAGGGGGAGCAAGACATATACAGGCTTGCAAAGACTCGAGCTCGGAAGAGCAGGCATATTGATATCGTTAAATTTATCAAGAATGAGGAAGGAAAAATCTTTTTTTCGGAGGGGGATATAAGGGAGAGGTGGGAATAGTACTATAGTAAATTGTTTAACGAGACATGTGGATATAGTAACTGCGTAGGGGATGGGGTGGCGCATCAACCCATAAATCAGGGTGTGGTCAGACAGATATCGATCGAGGAGGTGAAGGAAGCCCTTAGTAAGATGGGACATGCGAAAACCGTAGGGACGGACAACATACCAATTGAAGTGTGGAAATGCTTAGGAGACATAGGAATTAAGTGGCTAACGACTCTTTTTAACATTATCCTGATGACAGGAAAGATGCCAGAGGAGTGGCGAAGTAGTGCAGTAGTTCCACTCTATAAGAACAAAGGGGATGCGCAACAATGTGGAAATTACTGAGGTATCAAACTCTTAAGTCACACTATAAAATTATGAGAGAGAGTTATTGAACTTAGGCTGCAGGAAGAAGTGCAAGTAAAGGAGAACCAATTTGATTTTATGCCGGGGAGGTCGACGATTGAGGCAATCCATCTCCTCAGACGAATAATGGAAAAATACCGGGAACGTAAACAGAATCTTCATATGGCCTTTATAGACCTAGAGAAGGCATATGATACTATACCACGAGAGGTTATTTTGGAATGTTTAGAAACCAAGATGGTTCCATGGATGATGGTGACGGCCATACAAGACCTGTATGTGGGTGCGAGACTAGTATGCAGACCCCAGTGGGAGAAACCAAGTATTTTTCGGTGGATATAGGATTGCATCAAGGGTCAGCACTAAGTCTATTCCTTTTCGCGGTAATTATGGATGTACTCTCTCAGGATATACGGGATAAAGTACCATGGTGTATGCTGTTTGCTGACGATATTGTCTTAGTTGCTGAGACGAAGGAGGAGATCAATGCTAATTTAGAGCATTGGAGAGTGACATTGGAGGCTAAGGGTCTTCGACTGAGTCGTTCGAAGACAGAGTATATGGCATGCAACTTTGCCAATGAAACAGAGGAGAGTAGAGTGGACGTTATGATTGCGGATCAGGCACTCCAACAGAAAGATAATTTTAAATATCTAGGATCCATCATACAAAAGGATGGATGTGTGAAAGGCGATGTTATCCATCGCCTCAAGGTCGGATGGATGAAATGGCGATCGGCTACTGGAGTGTTGTATGATAAAAAAGTTCCACTCAAGTTAAAGAGAAAATTTTATAGAACGGTTATAAGACCGGCAATGCTCTACGAGTCAGAGTGTTGGGCTATGAGATTGTCGCATGCGCAGAAATTTGAAGTGGCAGAGATACAGATGCTAAGGTGGATGTGTGGTCGCATGAGATCAGACAAGATCCCAAATGGGGTCTTTAGAGACACACTAGGTGTCGCGTCTATAAGTGCCAAACTGAGAGAGGGTAGGTTACGATGGTTTGGACATGTACGCAGAAAGAGTTTGGACGAGCCAGTTAGGAGAATCGAATGATTACAAGTCGAAGGGCGACGAGGGCGGGGAGACCTAAAAGAACATGGATGAGCAGATCTGGTTAGATTTAGTAGGATTAAACCTCTCCAAGAACATGACCTCTAATAGGACGAGTTGGAGACATCATATTACGATTAAAGATATATAGGACTATATAGAGTAGTTATTTGTGTATGGACCTCTAGGCTGATAGAAATTAGCGGGATATACTAGTGGATATTTTCACCTAATTGTATTTTATCTGTTTAGTTGGTCGCTTATTTGTGTAGGCATTTATTTTATTTCGGATATATGTAGTGTATGGTTGAGGTAAGTTTTTTATTTCTACTATATTCGCTCGTTCCTTTTATTATTGTTATAATAATAATAATTACTATTATTACCACTATTACTATGATTATTACAACTATTACTATGATTATTATTATTATTATTAATTTTTTTTTCAAGTTGAGGGTCTTCACGGAAATAATCTTCCCATCCTGTTGAGGGGTGGGGGTATGATTATCTTATCCTCCCCAGACCCTGCCTAAGGGCGGGATTTACTGGGTATGTTTGTTTTGGTTTGGTTTGGTCTCGACTATCCAAGTAAAGAATGCATGTTCTACCAGGTTCCGAACGAATGTGCTACCGGGTTCCGAATGAATGTACTACCGGGTACCAAACGTATGATACAAATGAACGTGTTGGGCTGAATAGCTGCCTTGCATGAACGCTTCAATGGAATAGTGGAAGATGATACCAATCAGAACTCCTATTCATCAGACTCATCTAGCGATTAGTGAAGATGTCGTTCGCCGCGGTCATCACCATGGTCGCCGGAGTAATCGTATCTGGGCTACTCCTGGAAATTAAATAGGAAGAATCTAGTCTAGAATATTGATGATAATTCGGTTCATCTAGTCTCGACTATCCGAGTTAAGAACGAATGTTCTACTGAGTTCCGAACAAATGTACTATCGGTTTCCGAATGTATGATACAAATGAACGTGTAGGGCTGAATAGCTGCCTTGCGTGAATGCTTCAACGAAACAGTGGAAGATGATATCGATCAGAACTCTGATTCGTCTGACTTGTCTAGCGATTCGTTGAGATGTCATTCACCGCGGTCACTGCCATGGTCGCCAGAGTAATCGTATCTGGGCTGCTCCTGGAAATTAAATAGGAAGAATCTAGTGTAGAATATTGATGATAAGTTGGTTCATCTAGTCTCGACTATCCGAGTAAAGAACGAATGGTCTACCTGGTTAAGAACGAATGTTCTACCTAGTTAAGAACGAATGTTCTACCAGGTTCAGAACGAATGTACTACCTGGTTAAGAACGAATGTTCTATCGGGTTCCGAACGGAATGTACACGTATAGTCATTGTCAAACTCGATGGGAATTGATTTTTTTCCTTTCCAATCCAATCCATCCCAGCATCTGAGAACACGAAACGACACACAGAACGAATGGTTTGTTATGAATGAATGTATTATCCGGGTTCTAAACGAATGGATTGATATGAATAAACATCCGGATTCTGAATTTGATGATTTGATTGAATGTTTTTGAAAAGAATTTCGTAAACAGAAAATGAAAATTAAAATAAAATACATCATATCAATCCTTTCATCAATTTTATTAATAATATAAAGTCAACAATTAGTTACAAATATCGTCGTCAAAGAAATTGAAGGAGATGCTTAGTAAATTAGTAAATGGTACAAAGAACTATACTGATAGTCATCGTCAACTTGGAAGATTTGTGTCTCTCAATTGTACAGTTTCGTTGTCATCTTGTTACAGCTTGGAGGTGGATGGAACAAGTACAAGATATTGTACAAATCGTCCTCATAAAGGAACTGGAGCTAACGATATGCTGGCGAATTTGCATAAAGATGCTAGCTAACATGTTCAAGGAGGGAAACTCTATGTATTCTTCGTCCTCGTCATCTATCATAATGACGAGGAATGAAGACAAATCTGGACAACTCTTTTATCCCGGAAGACATACCAGCACCAAGTCACTTGTAAAAGTGGGGAGTAATTGGTAGAAGGTTGTTAGTTTATCTTTCAGGATAAAGATAATTGCATAGAAAGATATAATGTTCCTTATTCTGGCAGGGGTGAAATCAGAGAAGAAAGCGACGTTGACAACCATGTTGTGAACGAGGAGTAGGTTTCTTGTTGTTGTATCTATTTATAGGGGTTGGAATGAAGTTATCATAATTGCATCGTGAATGTGATATCTAGTTATTCAACGTCACAGAAGAATATGAAAAGACTCGCTCTGTTAATGAAAAGAAGCAACTTTGCGCAGATCATAAAAAGAGTACACGCACTGTCTATGAAAAAACGCGTTGTGTTAATACATTAGGAAACAAATAGCTATGGTTTAGGGCCCGACTAAGGTATTCGGGTTAATCACGTATAGTCACGCAATGCATATTGGATGAATAAGATTTTACAAAATACACGATTCAATTAATTTGAACTATAAGCTACTATGCGGTGGAAGGAATATGACGCACTCTCAATGGATTATGTGGACACAAAACAAATTAAGACATGGAAATAAATGTCATATACTTAGAGTGGGTTTCTTGTTGTTGTTGTTGCATCTATTTATAGGGATTGAAATTATCATAATTGCATCGTGAACACGGTATCTAGCTGTTCAACATCACAACAAAATATGAAAAGACACTCTCTCTTAGGGTTTAAGGTTTAACAATGATGAGAAATACATGTCTGGACGTGATGTACCCGAATAAATTAGTCGGGCACTAAACCCTAGAGGTTAGAACTTTGATGAGAATTACGCGACTTGACGTGGTACACTTGAATACGTGAGGCCCTAAATTCTATAGGCTAGAACAATGATCGGAACTACGCGACTAGACGTGGTATACCCAAATAAGTTAGTCGGGCCATAAACCTTAGAGGCTAGAACAATTTCGACAGCTACACAACTAGACGTGGTGTACCCGATTACATCGGATGGGCCTTATACCCTAGATTCATAAACAATCATGATCCAATAATTATTCCTATATTCGTCTTCCTGGCCTGTAACTAATCACTCTTGAGTCCTGACCCCATTCAGAATGTCACAACTTCATTCTTTATATGTAATTGCACTTTGTATGATTCATTTATCTCCTAGTCAAGATACTCCTACTATAAATACAATGAAGTATCTTTGTTCACAACAGTCTACTTGTATGAGAATATGATCTTATCTTACGTAGTGCGTCCAAAATAAGTGATATTGACACACATATTATTATGCAATCCTCCAACACAATTTACTTTTATATTAGTCAATATATACTAATTATTAGAATATTTATATTTTAAAAGTTAATCTGTTAACCAGAATAGTGTCGTGGTGATTACGATGACAATCGTGAATAATGCAACTACAAGCAGTTAATCCAGTTAAAGCATTCGGTCCTAATATCCTAATTTTTTAACTATCGATGACCTGTCTGAATGTCCACATAAACGTAACCCGAATAGCTGAGTCGTTGTACACACGTCATGCATCATAAGCGCGACTACGCACAGTGAACCCGGATACATCAGTCGGGCCATATGGCCAAATAATGAATGACGAACCATGTTCTTTTTTCCGTTAACGTAAACCAGGACAGTGTCGTCGGTCATTCCTCGGTGGATGCAGTAAATGTGACTACACGTGGTGAACCCGACGTCAGCATTCGGTGCCCGACACTACCCCAGTAACCTACTATAACATCATCGAACAACAGATATTGTTCCATCCCCTTCTCGTTGGCGAGTAGAGATTTCTCTATGTGATTCACTATGTTTGCTTTCCCCTATCGGCGTACTCTATTTCCCTTCACTAATTACAGGTTAGTTAGAGCACGAATGATACTTCTAGGATAATCACAATTGGTCGATGTCGGGTCGATTACTGTGTTTGTTCTGACTATGCTGTTTGGGATATTTAAGTATGGTATAATAACAAAATTCTCGACCATGTATAGGCGCCTTTTAGGATGGATGAATACCCGACCACGTTACGTAAATGAATACAACTGAATTATTCTTCTCAAGTCACAATATAAAAAAATTGGAAATGAAAAATTGGGTAAGGTATTATACGAACTGCAGCACCTCACCCCTGTCATCCACTTGTAGTTTCGTTTTCCTTATCAACACGGACACTGTTGCATGTCTTTGCAAAGTGTCTGAGGACATCGCACTTCTGGCAGCGATTCTTGCGCTTCATTCTTGCTTCACCCTCTGATGAAGAATGCGAAGAAATTGGCCTTCCTCTCTTCTTGCCAGGAACTTTCGGGGTATGAAAAATGGGTGCATTGATGGGAATGACATGGAGATGTACGTCGTGACATGAATCCTCGTCATGCACCCATGTGTAGTCCGGCAACAGCGAGTTAAGACCGTGTGAACTCTTGTCGTCTTCTACAAAAGGTGACTTGGCTTGAATGTTCACCACAATTTCTATTTCATTGACATTGAGTTGACGTGCAACTAGTCCATTACCCTTGGTCTCACCCGTTGCCACATCAAATATCACGGACTAACCATGGAACCCGCTTGCGTGCATTCTGCCACTCTCTTAGGATGCAAAACAACTTCCAAGGTGTATCTCGTTGAATCCTCTTTCTCACGTTGGTTTAAAAATCTCACAACATTGCCGTCAACATACAGGGAAATGGTAGACTCTGCTTGGTTGAGCTTTCTTTTGGGATTGTACTGCAAAACTAAATTTGTTATATCTCTACTAAGATCATATCTGGTGTAAATGAGTTCTAATAAAGATGCGAATAATATGTTCTCCTCGATTGAACAGCTTTCAAACTACAATCGACTCCTGTTCCTATAAGCTCCGGAAGATCCTTTACTTCATCATGATTTACAATCTTATAAAATAAAGTCAGCTTCATTTGCAAATAATAGAAAACTGAGTTACTTGAACAAGCACTGTAATCAGGACTACAAGGTGTCGGGTGACCGAACGAAGGTTGCGGCTTGTATTATTGACCACAAATCGACTGAATTAAACCAGAGAATGAACGTTCAGATCAAGAAATTGATATTCTCACACAAAATGTCATTACCCATATCAAGAATTAAATAATTTTGTCTATAAATTAGTTAGAATTCAGAATCAAACTCACCTTCAAAAATGGAACACGGATTAGATCCAGCGTTATTCACGACGTACCTATTGATGCTCTCTGTCTCTCTCGCTCTCTTTGAATGTGTTTCCGGAAAAATTGAGCCTAGAATGAGGAAGAATTAAAGAAAAATGTTGATTTGTATTTTCCGGCGAACGTGTTCCCGTGATGTTGGTTGGGATTGGCGGGGAATGTGTATAATTATATTAGTTGACAGTTTAGTATCGACGTCTATTATGGTTAACTAAAATATATTTGATTTTTTATTTATTTTTAAAAATTGAGATTACTTTTTTAATTTTTTTTAAAGATTATTTTTCAAAAGAATTATGCTACATGTCCCAACACTTTGTCCCTAATTCATCCCTACAAAATTAAAAGATTAATTATTTAACATACAAAATTCTTAATGACATTTAAATGATAGACTAAACTTGCAAAATTTTTAATTAAACTACATATAGAGATGAATTAGGGACAAAGTGTTGGGACATGTTGCATCACTCTTTTCAAAAACAAAATTTTCACAAATATTACTTTTGCACAATATAAATCGATTTTCATGGTATAATATATATGCGTTGAAGAAAAAAAGATAACGACTCTGGTCCGGAGAAGGGGAACAAGGGTTATTTTCGTCAATCCATGAGAAATCTGTCGAGCTAGGGTTAGGCTAGCAAGCCGCATCTGCTGTGGGAGTTGTATAAATGTATGATTCCTATCAAACCCAACATGAACACACACTTGCGGCCCCTCTTTTTCATCCCGACAATTTCGTTTCGTCTTCGATATGAATCTGACTGGCAGAATTCGTTAACCATCTTGTCGGACCGGTGATGATCTCCAGACTCAGGTATGTGTTACGACCGTTGAATTTTCACTTGTAGCACCAAGTATTACTATACCCTATTCGATTATGTATTTCAGTTTTTTTTTTTTGTTTTTCCGGTAATTGTAACAGGTTATCGTTGAAAACCCATCTCTTCCTGCTTTGCTCAACTTGTCGACCCAAAATTGTATGAAAAGCACCAAGGAGGCCTGCTGGACGATCTCAAATATTACGGCCGGAAATAGGGATCAAATACAGGTAGATGGACTGTCGGAAAATATTATCTTGTTCTCATGTATACATTTATGGACACATTATATTCGTTTTGTCACTCGATTATCTTTTGTGATGTATGCTCAAAATGGATTATGATTGTGTATGCTGTGATTGAGGCTGGTTTAATTGCTCCGCCTGTTCATCTGCTTCAAAATGCTGTGAATGAGATTAAACTTGATTTGTGGTGGAACTCATGACCAAATCAAGTATAACATGTCACCTCTCTTTCTTTGTTCTTCCTAAGTTGTGTCACTGTGCCTGACAGTTATCCCACCCTTTCTTACAACAGATTTTCGGTTCGTGCGGGATGTATAAAGCCACTCTGTTATCTCTTAATTGATCAAAACCCAAGAATTCTGATGGTCTGCTTGGAAGGCCTTGAAAACATTCGAGAGGCTTAGAAAAGCCAAGGTATCAGTGGTGAAGTGAATGTCTTTGCTCAGATGATTGATGAAGCTAAAGGTTCATAGCAGCAATGCAATTCGTGACAAGGCAGTGCAGATTCTTGATACATATTGGTGGGAAGGGGAGGATGAATAATGGCCAGACCGTACTTGTGGAAAAGATAACAGATTAGCTTACTTGAGAACGTCGTTCGATTTGTCCATCCATCGCTGCAGCAAATACAACTTTAATATGATTCTTGAGGTTATAGCTACCCATACACGAATGCGATATTGATACTTTCAATGAGCATGCTGAGAACCCATTGATTTTCTTGCTCAAAGCTTCGGGATTCTTTATCCAATATCACATTCGTGTATCAATATCGCATTCGTGTAGCGGCAGCTATCAACTCAAGAATCATGTTAAAGTTTTATTTGCTGCACCGATGGACGGACAAAACGAACTGCAGTAAGCTAATCTGTTCTCTTTTCCACATCTTGCTTTACAAAAATCATGTTAAGGTATTTCTATAAGTTGACAGTAAGGACCCACACTAATGAATGAATTTAAGTTTTTGTTTTTGTTCCTAGGATGATTGAATGGAAGTTCTTGTTTTTGTTTACATAGGCCAGATACACTACATGCTTACATATAGCAAGGAACCGCAATGAATTTATATATTCAGCACGATCTTCATATGATTTCCTTGCAAGTGCTGTTAAACCAAGGGACTTGGCTGGCCTAACAGAAAAAAAAACCATGAGACTTGACTGAGTAAAATAATCCCCCAAAATGCTTACAATATCTGATAGCCCAATGATTATCAGCAATTTCTAGAAAAAAAAACTGCCTATCCTAAAGAGACATAAAAACAGAAAACGTTTTAACAAATATAGTGCAAATCAATTGATTCATGCACGAGCATCAAT
Organism: Pinguicula primuliflora; assembly: GCA_025802335.1. NCBI lineage: Eukaryota > Viridiplantae > Streptophyta > Magnoliopsida > Lamiales > Lentibulariaceae > Pinguicula > Pinguicula primuliflora. Next base: position 22,165 of record JAOYMZ010058821.1, read on the forward strand.
ATACATCAAAATAAGAAATGAAACTACATTAAACGTATGAGAAATTACAAAACAAAAAAATAATAATAAAATCAACATTGTAGATCATTTCACTACATTAAACTCTTTTGTTCCTCCGATGGATCTGAACTCAATTTTTCTGATACTTCCATGTCTTTCGGGAGGATCTGTTCTATTGTAGTTTTGAATGTCATTACACGTTGATATAGAGATGGGGACATTCAAGGAAGAGTGGGAAGTACACTGCCGTTTTATGCTATGATGTACCGTGTACTTTTTAAGTACACGTTGCATCTCCGTTTTTTAAAATTGTAGATATTGGGTTTCTATATGGTAGAGAAATAGCCTTGGAATTTTCATGTACCTTTTCTTTCATTTGAAATTGAAGTTTTATAGCAACATAGAAGAGACGTGTTTGGGTGCTATTAAGCTATCACTCAACTACGTATGCATGACAAGTTTCTAAAGGGTTGGACAAACGAGAAGTTTCACATCTAATTGTTTGCAGGATTGCATATCAATAACCTATGCAGGACAAGTTTTTCATTATGATTGTTAATTGCTCTTGCGTTTCTTGTATTTGCCACGGATCTTGAGTGCATATATACTGTTACTTGCAACCTCGTGAAGAAGCCTGATAACCTTGATCATGTTCATGACATTGTGGTCCTTATAGCCACAAAGTTGAGCCAGCAGCCTGATGACAAACTGATACGGATCCCGGTGAATCTGAAAAGAACGTGATGGTCTACACTAGGCGAGGGAACAGAGCAGATCGTACGATGCAAGAACAAGACAAGACATCTTCCTGAAAAAGTGAACAATTTGGTGAAAGTATGAAGAACAGAGTGACAGAGTTGCACAGCTCTAGTAGAAAACGATTGTGTATTCCTTGATAATATATTTACAAACGTGTTACAATTTATAGACAATAAAGAGGAGTCCTGTATGTAAAGGAAATTGTTGTCAAAGATCCTATGCTTGATTTATGGTGGGCTACAAGTAAGTCAAGGATTGTATCCTTGATTCATGGTGTGCTTGTCTTCAAATTATTGTCCATACTGTCTGTGATCTGCTTAACACCTCTCCTCATGCTAACGGGTAGTGGAAGAATCGTTAGCTTGTCTCATAGATCCATGAAACGAGAGGTGCCTAGTCCTTTAGTGAAAATGTCTGCAACTTGTTCTTTGGAAGGGATGTACTTGAGCTGAATATCCTTATTCTGCACCTTTTCACAAACAAAATGATAGTCAACCTCGATATGCTTGGTATGAGCATGAAAAATTGAATTCGTTGCCAGGGACATGGCTCCCATGTTGTCACACCAGATTACAGGCATACAAGACAGACGTATGTGCAGATCGTTAAGCATCATTCGAGTCCAATACAAATCTGTTGTAGTGTGAGCTAGAGCCTGATACTCGACTTCAGTGGCGAAGCCATGTAGGCCTGAGGGGGGGCACGTGTCCCCCCTAAAAAAATTGTAAAAGAACCTCCCGAAGTTTGAAGAAGAGAATTGCAGAAGAAGAGAGTTGCAAGCTTAAAGAAGATAGTTGAGAGTTGCAAATAAAAGAAAAAGAAGGAAAAGTTTGAGAAAGGAAGGAAGTTTAAAAAGTCAAATATAAAAGCAATCAATATTTCAATTTGTGTGTGACATTAATTATATTGCTTTTAATATAAAAGACAATTGGGTATTCACTTTCTTTCTTATTTACATTATCTACAATAAAAAAAATACTACAACTTTCCATTTACATTATATGTATTTCACATGTATTATTTATATTTGATTTCTTTTTATATATTTATTATTTCTTATCTTATATGCATTAATAATTTATTTATAGTTACCATGTGCTTACTTGATTGCAAAATGGGGATAAGTGGTGCTAATTGCTTCACTCTAAATTATTTTATCTCTAAGGTCCGAAATGTAAAAAAAAGAATTGTGAGTATAAATCTGACATACCGAGTAATAAAAAACATTTATTTACAAAAAATTAAAATAAAAATATATTATTTTTTGGGATTGCCTTATACTTATTGATTCGATTCATTTTGTAGCTTATAATGCGAACTGTGCCCCCTGTCTCCGAATGCTGGCTTCGCCACTGCTTGGCTTTGGTACTCGATCATGCTATCACATTCTGTTTCTTTGCTGTCCATGATATCAAATTTGAGCCCAGAAAGACACCAAAACCATACGTTGATCTGCGATCTTGCCTATCTCCTGCCCAGTCGGCATCACAGAATGCTTCAAGTGTCAAAACAGGAGAGGTTGATCTGGTGAATCGGAGTCCATGATTGATAGATCCCTTGAGATAGCGAAGGATGCATTTGACTGCCTGCCAGTGACATGTAAGAGGATGCCAGAGATATTGACACAGCTGATTAACCTGAAAAGCAATCTCTGGTCGAGTGAAAGTGCAATACTGAAGAGCTCCTACTGTACTGCGATATGTAGTAATCTCTGAGGGACAGAGTGGATTCCCTGATAAATCCTTGGTCCGGGTGTCAGTGGAAGAAGGTGATGATATTGGCTTGGCGCCAAGCATTTTGATTTTTTCCAAGAGATCGTAGATGTACTTACTCTGGCAAATGTGCAAGCCTGTATCATCCCGAATAACCTGCATCCCGAGAAAGTAGCATAGATCTCCCATATCACGAAGCTTGAATTGAGACTGCAGATATCTGACTAGACCATCTATCATGCCCTGGTGAGTACCAGTGATCAAGACATCATCAACATACACAAACACATAAACATGAATATCCAACTGGTGGAAGGTGAACAAAAACGTATCCATCTGCGAGCACTTGAAGCTATAGGAGAGGAGACTAGTGGAAAGTTTAACGTACCAAGCATGAGGAGCCTGCCGAAGACCATAAAGAGCTTTGTGGAGACGACACACATGATCAGGATGAGCAGATGAGACAAAACCTGGTGGTTGCTCCATATACACCTCTTCCAGAAGAACACCATTCAAGAAGCCATTAGAGACATCGAGCTGACAAATAGTCCAACTAAACTGTACTGACAAGCAGAGAAGTATCCGAATGGTAGATGATTTAATAACTGGACTAAATGTCTCCTCGTAGTCAAGTTCATATGTTTGCTCAAAACCACGAGCCACTAGACGAGCCTTGAATCGATCAATGAATCCATCAGACTTGGTTTTGACTTTGTAGACTCACTTGCTCCGAATAATGTTGTGGTTGGATGGTCGGGGACAAAGAGACCACGTAGAATTAGCAATCAATGCATCATATTCTTCTTTCATGGCAGCACACCATTCAGGAGAGGACTTGGCCTGTAAATAGGTGGATGGTTCTCGAGGAATCTGCACACTGGTCATAGCACATATAGGATACTTGGAAGCAAAATACATATGAAAATCAGGGCATGCCTTGGGCTTAAGAGACCCGATTTGACTACGAGTGACAGGTTGGGAAGAGTTATGGGAGATAACCTGATTACAGGGCACGGAAGGTGAAGGAACCTTTATTCGCGATGTGTCACATGGTGAGGTAGGGTTGATTGACGACTCTGAATGTAGACTAGCTTCGAAGTCAATAGTTGTGTCAAGGCCTAATGGCATACCACCTGGTGTCTCAAGAGTAGGCTCTATCACGGGGGTCAAGTCAAGCGAAGACCCATGCGACAAATCGGGAATAAAGGGTAGTTGTGTGTCATTTGTTAGTTGTGACGCAGCAATGGGTGGGTCAAAGCCTGACGGCATACCACCGTAAGCAGCATGAACGACGGATGGCATAGAGTTTGAAACCAAATCAGATGAACAAAAGTCTGAAACATGTAAATGTCTAGGCAAAATGTGTATACTTGGAGAAGACACCAATTTAGGTGAAGACGCGCCAACCGAGCCAATGCCAGGGGCGATATCAGGAATTCCTGGAAAGGTTCCCTCATAAAAAAATGACATTGCGGGATATGTAAATCCATTTGGTGAGAGTTTCATAGCATTTATACCCTTTGTGCTTAGTGCTATATCCTAAGAAAATACATTTCTTACTTCGATACATGAACTTTGTGGTGTTATAGGGGCAAAGCAAAGGATAACATACACTTCCAAAGACTCGAAACATTGAGTAATCGGGTGTGGTCCAATGAAGTAGTGAGTATGGGCTGTCATAATCAAGTAAGGGTGTAGGCAGTCGATTAATAATGTAATTTGCAGTAAAAAGGGCATCTGACCAGAAACTACGAGGTAGTTGTGCCCTAGATAGTAAATAGAGACTCATATTCACTACATGACAATGCTTACGTTCCGCCACTCCATTTTGCTGTGAGGTGTTACCCTATGTAATATGCCATGCTTCTTCAAAAATGATGTAACACCGTTTGACACATACTCCCAACCACCATCACTCTGAAACTGTTTGATTTTGCGAGAAAACTAATTTTCTACAAGCGCTTTAAAATCAACAAAGTGTTTAAAAACTTCAGATTTGTGTGCAAGTGGATATAACCATGTAAAGCGTGAAAAATCATCAATAAATATGACATAGTATCGTAATCCAGTGTTGGATGAAACAGAAGCTGACCATACATCAGAATGAATAAGGTCTAATGGAAAGCTAGAAAGACGTGCAGACGATGAAAACGGAAATTGTTTATTCTTAACAAATTGACATGCTTCACAAAATTCTAAACAACTAGAACCTAAAACGGACAGTTTATAGGAGCAGCAGAGTGACCTAATCTCTCATGCCAGTTATTAATGGATGCCTTCACACCGACCATACCCGTCAATGCACATTTAGGATTTGAGGAATCAGACAGGTTTACGGGATATAGCCCATTGATACTTGGCCCTTGAAGGAGCGTCTTCTCCGTTTTTTTGTCCTTCACCTGATAACCATATTTTGTCAAGATAAAGAAACAATCGTTATCCCAACAAAAATTGTAGACCGAAAGCAGTTTAGCAAAAGCATTTGGACAGTGAAAGACATTGGAAAGAGTAAGAGATCTAGTAGGAAATTTTCAAAAAAAAAAAGAGATCTAATAGGAGTGTGGTAAGTTAAAGAACCAGTGTGCTAAATTTTGAGAGACCCTACATTACCTACAGCAACCTCGTTTCCTCCTGAATAGTGTTCTTGCAAGGAAAGAGTGGCTAGATCATTAGTGATATGACTGTTTGTCCCAAAATCGGCAAACCACAATCCTTTGTCAAAGGATGCGTTTGACTGAGCTGTCGTGGCCATGAGGTCCGCAGGTGGATGGCGACCCTGAAAGGTGTAATCCATCCAATTAGAACAATCAAGTGCAGTGTGACTACCACCTCCACATATCTGACAGGCGTATGGGTTGACCATATTCAAATTATTACTGGATGAAGCTTGCTGAGTCCGACCCGGTCCAGATAATCTAGCACGAGTATGGGCTGCTGAATTCGACCCAACCAGTTGACGATTTGGGCTCCTCAGTTGATAATTTGAGTCGACCAGTTGGGAATTCGGGCCACTGAATCCTAAGTTTTGTCTTGGCCCATTAAACGACGAACTATGTAAATCGCTCGGCCCGTCACGCATACTCGTCTTCATTAGCGAGAAGCCATCATCCCGTAGTCCATACGTAGCTTACTTGTGAAGTCTTTTGTTGTTAAGATTAATAAATATAGCTTAGCGTTTGACCTCTATTTGTTAAGATTCTCGAGCTATTAACCAATAGTTCACGAACAGGCTTGCGAAAGTGTTCATTTGCGTTTGTTTGTGTTCAACCCATTTAAGTTTTTATTTATCTATTCAAACTTATTTGTTCGGTTCATTTGCGCTGATCAGTAATAAAAATAAGGACAAATCAATACTTTCATATTCATTTAACAGTTCATTCAAACAAAAATAATTATAAGGACTGTTTAATGAACCGCTTGTACGTTAACCTTACAAAAAGAGCTTCGTATTTCATTTTTTTTGTTAAGATTTTCGAGCCAAATAAATTTTAAACGGGCAGAACAACTTTATTTGTTTACAAGCCAACTTTGGATAAAGAAATTTTACTTCAAAAATGATCGAAAACTTCAAATGTCAAATATTCGCTATCAAATAAATGAGATATGCATGGCAAATGCCCTATAAATGAGACAAGGTGATCCAGTATCACCCTATATATTTATCCTATGCATGGAAAGGTTGTCACAAAACTTAAATCAACAGGTTGAAAGCTGGCGGTGGAAACCACTAACCTTTGGAAGAACTCATATGCCCCCTTCACATTTGATGTTTGCAGATGATCTGGTACTCTTCACAGAAGCAACCATGGACCAAGCCGCAGTAGTTCAGCAGACACTCGACCGCTTTGCCATTCATTCAGGACAGAGTGTCAATGCAGAAAAGTCCTGCATTCTATTTTCGTCGGGGGTTGATTCATCAAGGAAGCAAGACATTAGCACTTTCCTGGATATCCCAGTTGTGCAAGCATTTGACAAACACCTGGGAGCAGAGAGATACACCACGGTCGTCAACGGAGGGGAGATCACTCGAAGCTGGTGCAAAAAATACAATGGAAGGCAGATGCTTGAAAAGGAAAGAAGGTTTCGTTGGCAGGCAGACTTACACTCTGTCGAGCGGTACTTGGCAGCTTGCCAGGTAACATCATGCAGTTAACTTTGTTGCTCAAATCAACGACGGATGAGATTGACAAAATAAGGAGACGGTTCTTGTGGGGCAGTGAAGAATTTGACCGGAAACCTGGCCTATTAAAGTGGGGGGAGGTTTGCAAACCTAAAGTGCAAGGGGGATTAGGGCTGCGGAACTCGAGAGACAACAACGTGGCAATCCTCCTTAAGCTGGCCTAGGATATAATCGCTTCAAAGCCATCACTCTGGAAGGTTGTATTTCGTGCTAAATACAATCTACTAGAAGCATTCAATTCACAGATTCTCCCGAAGAAAGCAGGCTCGTAGCTGTTCCATAATCTACAAAAAATGTGGTGCTTGTAAATAGATGGCCTCTCCTGGAGCATAGGGGGTGGGAAACTGTGTAGATTCTAGCAAGATCGGTGGCTACCCAACTGTGAACCACTGATCCAACAAGTTAGCTCCTCTATCTCTGAAACTGAATTGCATATGCCTGTTTGTTTTTACACTTTGGATATAGGGGGATGAGACTGGTACAAACTGGAATCCATGCTGCCAGCACACATACTGCATCTAAGTCGAGCATTGCCCTCTCCGGATATTCAAGTAGGAAAGGACATGATAATCTGGCGACACACACCATCCGAGTTATTCTCAACAAGCACCGCTACCAGCAACTCAGTGGCCTTCAGACGGAACCAGAAGATCCCCTCTAGAGAGCAATTTGGAAGCTAAGAGTTCCAGAGCGGCTCAAGGTATTCACATGGAAGATGTGCTGAGATTTTCTGTGGACGAATGCGAAGAGATGGCGTTGCCACATATCGAAGGTACCAAACTATCACCTTTGTGGTGATCCGAAGTCCTTGCTGCACGTTATGCGAGATTTTTACCGAAGTAGACGTGTATGGCAGATTCTAAACACCAACCAGAACTCTGACTTCTGGGCAGAAGATAATCAGTTAGCATGGTTGAGACTGAACGTACTGTCTAAGAGAATACATGAAGACATCATAACCCCAATCTGGTTCATGTTTACGTGCTGGATGATATGGTCCATACGGAACAATGGAATTTTCAATGACAAGGAATCTACACATCGCAGAATAGCTATGAGAATTGAAGTTGCAGTGAGAGAATCTCACAGATGTTTCAACCTTACAACAGAGAATGTAAACAGGGTGAGGGATACCACAACAACCAGACAAAGAACCATGTTGCATCCGTAGGAGAATGGATCAGTGGAAGAATCCTTAAACAAGCATACACTAGTGATGGGTGGAGCATCGAATAGGGGTGTGGCCGGGATCGGTGGCATATTATCGTCTCCACAAGGTGAAAGACTCTTATCATTCTGCCAAAATATCGGTCAGGCCAATCCCCTCTCAGCTGAATTATGGGCAATACAGGTTGGACTGCAAGAAACTGCAAGATTGAGAATTCGGAACATATGCTATCTCTCTGATTGCTCACAAGCCATTAAGATGATCAAGCAGCCAGGCGAGTGTTGTACCAATGCAATTGTCACGCCGATAAAGAGACTGGAAAATAGCTTCCATTCATTTGAGATACATTTTCAACCAAGGAACAACAACTCGGAAGCTGATAACTTAGCAAAGATGGGCAGAGGCGGATCCAGGAATCTACGATCGGGGGTGCGCATTTAAAAATTATAAAAAATGGAGCTTAACATATAATATGCAAATAAAGTTAAAAAATGTACCTAATTTTAAATATTACATGTACACGAACTACAATGCTTGTTTGGCATTTGTTCGATCGGTGGTAGTTAAAATCTTCTAGTCGCTATTCTTTGAAATCGTTGTAAAATAACTTCATTCTCTATTCGAGAGAAAATATCACTCTCAATGTAGTCTTATTAAGCAAAAATTAGTGAAGTCCTTCACTAACAGATACTAGTGAAGTCCTCCCAGAAGCCAGGTGAAATTTTCATTCAAAGCAGCAGAATTTAGTGGTGAATTCCTCAAACTAACAGAATTTTGATTCACGAGTATATAGAGCAGCAGAATTTTGTCTGAAGGTGATTCACGATTTATAGATATTGATTTTTTTGGGTGCGCTGGGGTGCCTGGCCCCCTAGGCACCCAGGTATATCCGTCCATGCACATAGATCAGTTTCAAAATACTCTTCATGTTAAAAGTGTTTCCTAACCTTAGTTTTTTGAATCTATTTTATGTGTTGTATGATGTCAAAGAGATGGCTTAACTATTCTCTGAGCATTGTCTCATTGCATTTTCTTCTATTTTTATTGAGGGTGTGTGCCTGCAGGAACTCTTGAGATTTGTTATTTAGGCGAAATATGTCATATCAATTATCATGTCGTATTAAGGTATGGAAGGAAAAGATAATTCTTAGCTTCGAAAATATATTTTATCTTTATCGTACATTTATCTGTAATGTTTGCCTAACTATTATCCTGATTGAAAATTTGAATATTACATCACTGATGCATATTTTCCAACAAATTTTCACAAAATTGTACCTAGGTTGATTCACATTTCTGAAATTCGAGTTTTGATTAAAATCATTGTTTTGAAAATTTTCAGAGTCATTAAAATTTGAATTTATAGCATGCTGAACATTCTGAAAATTTCTGCTACGGTTGAAATTCGAATTTCTATTCACATTGTTCCTATTCTGATTTTGGTTTGAAGGCCTAAGTACATGTTGTCTAGGTTTCAAAATACTCTTCATGTTGAAGGTGTTTCATAACCTTCATGGGTTCTTTGGAATCTATTTTAGGTGTTGTATGATGTCAAAGAGATGGCAGCTGTGATGGGGCGTTACACGATAAATTTATAGAGTTTTGGGGGACAGAAATAGAATATAACTATTCTTTGAGCATTGTATCATTGCTCTTCTATTTTTATTGAGGGTGTGTCTGGTACATGAACTCTTGAGATTTGTTCTTTAAGCGAAACATGTCATATCAATTATCATGATGTATTAAGGTCTGGAAGGAAAAGATAATTCTTAGTTGCAAAAATTATTTCTAAAACTTATGGTACTGATATATTTCACGTTTATCTTACATTTGCTCGTAATGCTTGTCTAACTATTATTCTGATTGAGAATCTAAATATTATATCACTAATGCATATTTTCCAATGAATTTACTCTATTACATCACAGATGCATATTCTCTAACGAATTTCCACAAAACTTGCACCTAGTGATTCACATTTCTGAAATTTGAGTTTTGATTAAAACCGTTGTTTTGAAAATTTCCAAATTGAATGAAATTTGAATTTCTAGCATGCTGGACATTCTGAAATTTCTGGTACTGTTGAAATTCGAATTCTTATTCACATTGTTCCAATTCAAATTTTGGTTTGAAGGTCGTATATGCTGTTTGGATTTCAAAATACTCTTCATATTGAAGGTGTTTTCTAACCTTCATGAGTTCTTTGGAATCTATTTTATGTGTTGTATGATGTCAAAGAGATGGCAGCTGTGGTGGGGCGTTAAACGATAAATTTACGGAGTTTTAGGGGACGGAAACAGAACATTACTATTCTTTGACCATTATCTCATTGCATTTTTTTCTATTTTTATTGAGGGTGTGTGCCTGTTACTGGAATTCTTGAGATCTGTTATTTAGGCGAAACATGTCATATCAATTATCATGTTGTATTAAGGTCTGGAAGGAAAAGATAATTCTTAGCTGCGAAAATTATTTCTAAAAACTTATGGTACTGATATATTTCACCTTTATCTGTTAATGCTTGCCAAACTATTATCCAGATTGAAAGTCTGAATATTACATCACTGATGCATATTTTTCAATGAATTTACTTTATTACGTAACTGGTGCATATTTTCCAACGAATTTCCACAAAAATTGCACCTAGGTTGATTCACATTTCTAAAATTCGAGTTTTGATTAAAACCATTGTTTTGAAATTTTTTGAATTATTAACATTTGAATTTATGGCATGCTGAACATTCTGAAAATTTCTGCTACTGTTGAGATTCGAATTCCTATTTACATTGTTCCTATTCTGATTTTGGTTTGAAGGTCTAGATACATGCTGTCTATGTTTCAAAATACTCTTTATGTTGAAGGTGTTTCATAACCTTCATGAGTTCTTTGGAATCTATTTTACGTGTTTTATGATGTAAAAGAGACGGCAGCTGTGGTGGAGCGTTACACGATAAGTTTACAGAGTTTTGGGGGATAGAAACACAACATAACTATTCTTTGAGCATTGCCTCATTGCATTTTCTTCTATTTTTATTGAGGGTGTGTGCCTGGTAAATGAACTCTTGAGATTTGATCTTTAGGCGAAACATGTCATATCAATTATCATATTGTATTATGGTCTGGAAGGAAAAGATAATTCTTAGCTGTGAAAATTATTTCTAAAAACTTATGGTACTGATATATTTCACCTTTATCTGTTAATATTTGGCTAACTATTATCCTGGTTGAGAATCTGAATATTACATCACTAATACATATTTTCCAATGAATTTACCTTATTACATCACTTATGCATATTTTCCAACGAATTTTCACAAAAATTGCACCTATATTGATTCACATTTCTGAAATTCGAGTTTTTATTAAAACTATTGTTTTGAAAATTTCCAGAATTATCAAAATTTGAATTTCTAGTATGCTTGACATTCTGAAAATTTCTGCTACTGTTGAAATTCGAATTCTCATTCACATTGTTCTTATTCTGATTTTGGTTTGAAGGCCTAGGTACATGGCGTCTATGTTTCAAAATACCCTTCATGTTTAAGGTGTTTCTTAACCTTCATGGGTTCTTTGGAATCTATTTTATGTGTTGTATGCTGTGTGCCCGGTACAGAAACTCTTGAGATTTGTTATTTAGGCGAAACATGTCATATCAATTATCATGTTTTGTTAAGTTCTGGAAGGAAACGATAATTCTTAGCTGCGAAAATTATTTTTGAAAGTTTATGGTACTGATATGTTTCACCTTTATCTTACATTTATCTAGTAATGCTTGCCTAACTATTATTCTTATTGAGAGTCTGAATATTACATCATTGATGCATATTTTCCAACGAATTTACTTTATTACATCACTGATGCATATTTTCAAATGAATTTCCACAAAAATTGCACATAAGTTGATTCACATTTCTGAAATTCGAGTTTTGATTAAAATCATTGTTTGAAAATTTTTAGAATTATTAAAATTTGAATTTATAACATGCTGAACATTCTAAAAATTTCAGCTACAGTTGAAATTCGAATTCAGATTCGCATTGTTCCTATTCTGATTTTGGTTTGAAGGCCTAGGTACATGCTGTCTAGGTTTCAAAATACTCTTCATGTTGAAGGTGTTCATACTCTTCATGGGTTCTTTGGAATCTAATATATTATAATATATTAAAATATATAAAATAAATTAAAATATAGAGAGTGAAATATGGAGGATAGATTAGAGAGAGAAAATATGGGTGTAGAAAAGATGAGATGGAGTGAGAGAAAGGTGAATTGTTGTGATAGATGTAGGTAAAAAGGGAGGAAACTTCCTTCATGATTGCGGATAGCTTAACTATGCCAAATAATAAGCACTTCCCCAAATTAAATAGTATCATTTAACCTTTTATTACCTCTTTTCAGGAATGCATTGGAAAGCTTAGTCTTGACACTAAGAATTTCACTATAATGTAATATATTTGATATTGTTTCCCATTAAATAAATACTTACGCAAATATATGTTATCAATAACTTGGATTCTATGTGATCATCCTATCATACTTATGTTAAAGTATGAATGTCTTGTCTTGGGGGAGTATGGGACATTCAAAGTGTTAGTTCAAGCGCTAAACAGATATTAAAAAAAATACATATAAAGGCAGGGACATAAGTATGTGAATGCTGGAAAAAACGATATATCACGAAACAAAAATTTGAAGGAAGATATTAACTATCTTATTATCAAATTTTTTTGAATAGACAAATATAATCAAGCAATCTTAACCAATTCAGTTTTTCAAATAGTCATATGAAAATTAAGCTCTTAAAAGCCATTAATTTTGGTCGTTTAAACTTGAGTACACAAGATTCGATGGTATCTTAACAAGTATCTACACTACGGGAGATGAACTGGATGAGCTAAGGTTAGAGACTACAGGGACTCTTTTGTACGGTATGGTTGTATGTAAAGCTCATCGATATGAATCTTATGCCCAAATAATTGTTATAATCTTACGATTTAGGCAACTTCGATTCACGATTCGACAACTATGCCAGTAAGAGTTAAATACAAAATGTTCGTTTTGTGTAAACATGATGAGGTTTTCGTGCAATGAAATTAGTTGTGATGAAATAATCATTTAGATCTACTTCATTTTACTTCACATACTAGTTGCTAATTCTATCTTAGTGTTCTGACTTGTTGAACCGAAAGCGATTGTGTTTGAATGCTGTCCTGGCTGTGGATGCGGCCCTGAATGCATTAATAAGACAAGCCAGACAGGACTCATACTTCGTTTTGAGGTTCGATTGGCAATGCCTTTGACGTTTGGTTCATTCTCAACACAATGCCTCAATTGTTTCAATTGTTAGTATACAAGTGTTTCGCACGCCAAAGAAGGGATGAGGTGTTAGGTCCTGTGATCATATACCAGTTGGAGCTTCAATATATGAATATATTGGTCTTCTTAAAAGAACTGATGATTTGAGCCCCGCAGCTGACAACAGCTATGTTTTTGACATTGATTGCTTGCAGACAATGCATGGACTGGGGGGCGATAGGTGCACAGAGTAATCTCTTTCACTGAGAATGTTCAATTTTTTTGATAAATTCCATATTTAAGCATACCAGCACGGTTATTTTTTATTCTGATCGACACTTCCTCCACGATTGTGAATTTGCTTAGACACAGTGGTGCATAATGTCTGTTAAAAGTACATATTTGAATGATTTTTCCAGTTCATAGAGTATTTCCTTCTTCATCGCCATGGTTGATTTTGTTCATTATGAAGTATTTTATTAGTTGAGCCGTGCATGATTAATTACTGCATTGATGTCTCATTTATAATTATTATGATTAAAGTCGGATGTCAAATGTGAAACTTGTTGACTTCACAGAGCTGGCTAAAGGATGTACAACTACCATTTTACTTACAAAAGCTCGGTGAAGAGTCATCAGATAGTGTGCCATTTTGCATAGATGTTGTTGTCAATGGTAATTTTGCTTGGTTCATCAATCATAGCTGCCAACCAAATGTGTTTGTCCAGTGCGTGCTGAGCGATCATCAAGCTCTCAGTCTTTCAAGGGCGAAGTTTATCGCTGCGGATAATATTCCACCACTGAGGGTTCTCTATGATCTCTTCTTTTATACATGCTTTAGTTGCCCTACCCGCATTTTTGGTGTAAGCCTCGGTGATTTCAGACACTAGGGAGTTTGATGTTTGAAAAATCACAGCATCTTCATTATTATTCTACCTTTTATATGCAATCATACGTGTAAACCTTCTTCACATAGTTGTTAACAAAGTCATGTCCCCGAGTTACTCTAACAAGCAGATGTAACAAGCTGCCTCCATTGTTTTAATTGTTAATATACAGGTGTTTTGCACACCAAAGAAGGTATGGGGTGTTAGGTCCTGTGATCATATACTAGCTGGAGCTCCAATATGTGAATATATTGGTCGTCTTAGAAGTACTTATGATTTGAGCCACGCAGCTGACAACAGCTATGTTTTTTTTACATTGATAGCTTACAGACAATGCATGGACTGAGTGGGTGACAGGTGCATAGAGCAATCCTTTCACTGAGAATGTTCAATTGTTGTGATAAATTCCATATTTAATCATACCAACACAACTATTTCTTGTTCTGATCGACATTTGCTCCACGATTATGAATTTGCTTAGAAACAGAGGTGCATAACGTCTGTTAAAAGTACATATTCAAATGATTTTTTTAGTTCATAGAATATTTCCTTCTCCATCCCCATGGTTGATTCTGTCCATTATGAAGTACCTTATTAGTTGAGTCGTGCATGAATAATGACTGCATTGATGTCTCATTTATAATTATTTTGATTAAAGTTGGTTGTTAAATGTGAAACTTTTTGTACTTCAAAGAGCCAACTAAGGGATGTACAACTGTCATCGTACTTACAAAAGCTCGGTGAAGAATCATCAGATAGTGTGCCATTTTGCATAGATGATGTTGTCACTGGTAATCATGATTGGTTCATCAATCATAGCTGCCAACCAAATGTGTTAGTCCGGTACGTGCTGAGCGATCATCAATATCTCAGTCTTTCAATGGTGATGTTTATCACAGCGGGTAATATTCCACCACTGAAGGTTCTCTATGCTCTCTTCTTTTATACATGCTTTAGTTGCCCTACCCGCATTTTTGCCATAAGCCACGGTGATTTCAGACACTAGGGAGATAGATGTTTAAAAAATCAGAGCATCCTCATTATTAAGCTACCTTGTACAAGACATCATAAAGTATGAAACCTTCTTCACATAGCTGTTAACAAAGTCATGTCCCCGAGTTACTCAAACAGGTCGAGATGTACCATGCAATTCTGTGCAAAAATGTTGACCATGAAATCAACTACATAAGACAAGCTCCTTTAAAAATTATAATAGAACTACTAGTGTCCCAGGTTAAAGAAAAATCTCAAGGAATCAGTGGCAATAATATACAGAACTCTGACTCAAATATATATATATATATATTTAATATATGAATATCAAGGTTTAATTTCTAGGCCTATATACAATATATTGTGCATGCCTTTAAGCCCAAATTGCCCTGTAGTAACACTTGGTCATTGATTTGGTATTTACTTAAAAGAAGGTCGTGCCCCGATTGACCAGTGTTGGCAATTTCCTCACATATGTCTAAATCATCCTCATATTGGCTCGACAGTATGATGGATGCTGCAAGAGGAAATTGGTTCTTTCTCAATCCCTGCAAATACAGTAGAGTTCTAAAAGAATAATATTCTGGCGTGATTTTTGACATATATGTGTGTCTTACAAGTATGTCAAATAGTGAGCACTTATCCAAATTAAATGGTATAATTTAACCTTTTATTACATCTTTACAGGATTGCATTGGAAAACTTAGTCTTACTTAGAATTTCACCATAATATAATATATATTAGATATTGTTTCCCATAAAAGAAATACTTATGCAAACATATGTTATCAATAACTTGAATTCTACGTGATCATCCTATCATACTTATGTTAAAGTATGAATGTCTTGTCTTGGAGGAGTATGGGACAATCAAAGTGTTAGTTCAAGCGCTAAACAGGTAGAAAACGAAAAAAATACATACGAAGGCAGGGGCGTAGGTATATGAATGCTGGGAAAAACGATATATCACGAAACAAAAATTTGAAAGAGGATATTAACTATCTTGTTATCAAGTTTTTTTGGATAGGAAAATATAACCAAGCAGTCTTAACCAATTCAGTTTTTCAAATAGTCACACGAAAATTAAGCTCTTAAATAGTCGTTTAAACATAAGCACACAAGACTCAATGGTGTCTTAACAAGTGTCTGCACGACAGGAGAAGAATTGGATGAGCTAAGGTAGGAGACAAAAGGGACTCTTTAGTACGGTATGGTTGTATGTAAAGCTCATCGGTATGAATCTTACGCCCAAATAATGGTAAGAATCTTACGATTTAGGCAATTTCGATTCACGATTCGACAACTATGCCAGTAAGAGTTAAATGCAACAAGTTTATTTTGCGTAAACATGATGAGTTTTTCAGTGCAATGAAACTAGTTATGATGAGATAATCATTTTGATCTACTTCATTTTACTTCACACACTCGTTGCTAATTCTATCTTAGTGTTCTGACTTGTTGAACAGAAAGAGATTGTGTTTGAATGCGGTCCTAGCTGTGGATGCGGCCCTGAATGCATTAATAAGATAAGTAAGACTAGATCCATACCTCGTTTTGAAGTTCGATTGGCAATGCCTTCGACATTTGCTTGTTCTCAACACATTGCCTCCATTGTTTCAATTGTTATTATATAGGTGTTCAGTACGCCAAAGAAGGGATGGGGTGTTAGGTCCTGTGATCATATACCAGCTGGAGCTCCAATATGTGAATACATTGGTCGTCTTAGAAGAACTGATGATTTGAGCCACGCAGCTGATAACAACTATGTTTTTTACATTGATTGCTTGCACACAATGCATGGACTGAGTGGGCGAAAGGTGCATAAAGCAATCTTTTTAACTGAGAATGTTCAAGTGTTTGATAAATTCCATACTAGCACAGTTATTTTTTGTTCTGATTGACATTTCCTCCACGATTAAGAATTTGCTTAGAAACAGAGGTGCATAACGTCTGTTAAAATTACATATTTGAATGATTTTTCCAGGATCATAGAGTATTTCCTTCTCCATTGTCATGGTTGATTCTGTCCATTATGAAGTACTTTATTAGTTGAGTCGTGCATGATTAATGACTGCATTGGTGTCTCATTTATAATTATTAAGATTAAAGTCGATTGTCAAATGTGAAACTTTTTGTACTTCACAGAGCCAGATAAGGGATGTACAACTGCCATCGTAGTTACAAAAGTTCGGTGAAGAGTCATCAGATAGTGTGCCAATTTGCATAGATGTTTGTGTCAGTGGTAATTTTGCTCGGTTCATCAATCATAGCTGCCAACCAAATGTGTTTGTCCACTGCGTGCTGAGCGATCATCAATATCTCAGTCATGCAAGTGCGATGTTTATCGTTGCGGATAATTCCAACACTGAAGGTTCTCTATACTCTCTTCTTTTATACATGTTTCAATTGTCGTACCCGCATTTTTGGCGTAAGCCACGGTGATTTAAGACACTGGGGAGATGGATGTTTAAAAAATCATAACATCCTCATTATTAAGCTACCTTATATAAGCCATCATACGTGTAAACCTTCTTCACATAGCTGTTAACAAAGTCATGTCCTCGATTTACTCTAACAGGCCGAGAATGTAACTTGCAATTCTAAGCTAAAATGTTGACCAGTAAATCAACTACATAATTCAAGCTCCTTTAAAAATTATAAGAGAACTACTAGAGTCCCAGGTTAAAGAGAAACCTCAAGGAATCAGTGGCAATAATATTCAAAAGTCTGACTCAAATATATATATTTTTTAATATGTAAACATCAAGGTTTAATTTCTGGGCCTATATACAATTTATTGTGCATGCATTTAAGCCCAAATTGCCCCGTGGTAACACTTGGTCCTTGATTTGATGTTTACTTCCAAGAAGGTCGTGCCCCGCTTGATCAGTGTAGACAATTTCCTCACATTTGTCTAAATCATCCTCATATTGGCCCAACAGTATAATGGATACCGCAAGAGGAAGTTGGTTATTTCTCAAGCCCAGCAAATACAACAGAGTTGTAAAAGAATAATATTGTGGCTTGATTGTTGACATATATGTGTGTCTAATGAGTATGCCAAATAATGAGCACTTCTCCAAAATAAATAATATCATTTAACCTTTTATTACCTCTTCCCAGGAATGTATTGGAAAGTTTAGTCTTGACACTTAGAATTTCACCATATTATAAAATATCTTAGATAATATTTCCCATTAAAGAAATACTTATGCAAACACGTGTTATCAATAACTTGGATTCTACGTGATCATTCTATCATAGTTATGTTAAAGTAAGAATGTCTTGTCTTGGGAGAGTATGGGATTATCAAAGTGTTGGTTAAGTGCTAAACAAGTAGAAAATGAAAAAAAAAATACATATGAAGGCAAGGATGTAGGTATATGAATGTTGGGCAAAACAATATATCACGAAACAAAAATTTGAGGAAGATATTAACTATCTTGTTATCAAGTTTTTTTGATAGGCAAATATAAAGTTATCAGATGGCAACCAAATAGTCTTAACCAATTCAGTTTTTCTAATAGTCATAAGAAAATTAAGCTCTTAAAAGCTATTAATTTTGGTTAATTAAACATGAGTACACAAGATTCAATGGTATCTTTACAAGTGTCTGCACGACAGGAGAGGAACTAGATGAGCTAAGGTTGGAGACAATAGGGACTCTTTTGTACGGTATGGTTGTATGTAAAGCTCATCGATATGAATCTTATGCCCAATTAATTGTTAGAATCTTAGCATTTAGGCAATTTTGATTCACGATTCGACAACTAAATGAAAAAAAGTTTATTTTGTGTAAACATGATAAGTTTTCCAGTGCAATTAAACTAGTTGTGATGAAATAATCATTTAGATCTACTTCACTTTACTTCACATACTCGTTGCTAATTTTATCTTAGTATTCTGATTTGTTGAACCAAAAGCAGTTGTGTTTGAATGTGATACTGGCTGTGGATGCAGCCCTGAATGTATTAATAAGACAAGAGAGACAGGACTCATATTTTGTTTTGAGGTTTGATTGGCAATGCCTTCGACATTTGGCTCATTCTCAACAAAATGTCTCCATTGTTTTAATTGTTAGTACACAAGTGTTTCGCGCGCCAAAGAAGGGATGGGGTGTTAGGTCCTGGGATCATATACCAGTTGGAGCTCCAATATGTGAATATATTGGTCTTCTTAGAAGAACGGATGATTTGAGCCATGCAGATGACAACAACTATGTTTATGGCATTGATTGCTTGCAGACAATGCATGGACTGAGTGGGCAACAGGTGCACAGAGCAATCTCTTTCACTGAGAATGGTCAATTGTTGTGATAAATTCCATATCTAATCATACCAGCACAATTATTTTTCATTTTGATCGACATTTCCTCCACGATTATGATTTCGTTTAGAAACAGAGGTGCATAACGTCTGTTTAAAGTACATTTTTGAATGATTTTATTAGTTCATAGAGTATTTCCATCTCCATCTAGTTGATTCTGTCCATTATGAAGTACTTTATTAGTTGAGTCGTGCATGATTAATGACTACATTGATGTCTCATTTATAATTATTATGATTAAAGTTGGTTGTCAAATGTGAAACTTTTTGTACTTCACAGAGCCGGCTAAGGGATGTACACTTGTCATCGTACTTACAAAAGCTCGATGAAGAGGCATCAGATAGTGTGCCCTTTTTCATAGATGCTGCTGTCACTGATAATAATGCTTGATTCATCAATCATAGCTGCCAACTAAATGTGTTTGTCCAGTGCGTGCTGAGCGATCAATCTTTCAACAGTGATGTTTATCGCCGTGGATAATAATCCACCACTGAAGGTTCTCTATGCTCTCTTCTTTTATACATGCTTTAGTTGCCCTACCCACATTTTTGGCGTAAGCCACAGTGATTTTACACACTATGGAGATAGATGTTTAAAAAATCAGAGCATCTTCAGTATTAAGCTACGTTGTATACACTATCATACGTGTAAACCTTCTTAACATAGCTGTTAACAAAATCATGTCCCCGAGTTACTCTAACAAGCAGAGAATGTACCATGCAATTCTATGCAAAAATGTTGACAAGGAAATTAACTACATAAGTCAAGCTCCTTTAAAAATTATAAAAGAACTACTAGTGTCCCAGGTTAAAAAGAAATCTCAAGGAATCAGTGGCAATAATATACAAAAGTCTGACTCAAATATATATTTTTAATATATAAACATCTAGGTTTAATTTATGGGCTTATATACGATTTATTGTGCATGCCTTTAAGACGAAATTGCCCTGTAGTAACACTTGGTCCTTGATTTGGTGTTTACTTTCAAGAAGATCGTGCCCCCCTTGACCAGTGTAGACAATTTCTTCATAGTTGTCTAAGTTATCCTCATATTGGCCCGACAGTATGATGAATACCGCAGGAGTAAGTTAGTCCTTTCTCAATCCCTGCAAATACAGCAAAGTTGTAAAAGAATAATATTGTGACGCGATTGTTTACTTGTATGTATGTCTAATAAGTATGCCAAATAAACTGGTCTCTCCTCATGTCCCTTTATTTGGGTTGCATCCTACCTTTCCTGTCAAGATTTTGCTCCCTAGTCCTCCAGCTTCTTTTCCGAAGAGCAGCGTAGCCAACAATTGCTTATCTGAACCTTTCACCAGTGTACTCACATGCCAAGCATAGTAAAAATGGATGTTAACAAAGAGCCTACAGTGTAGAGTTAGAGCTGTGCATCAGCTATCAGACCAACATCACAAGAACACCAAAGATCCAAACAACAGTACCTTGACCGGAGGTTATTTCTAATAAATTAGTATCCACTTCTGTGTGCGTGGAGACCGCAGTGGACTCGTTGAGAATCCGTTAAAGCAGCCAAAGACAAATGCATACGATCGTCAAATTTGACAGGGGGTTATCAGTTTTACTTCCACCTTGCTCCCTAAGTAGTTGCATGATTATCTTCTACTGCTATTTGCTTCAATTGGCATTTTTGAGCTCAAATGCCAAGCAACCATAAGAAACATATCAAACATCAGAACGAGCATAAATGAGAAGTTATAATTGGCATAAACTAGCCAAGTCCACCATCACACAGATAACAAATATATCATCAAGAGTACCTTCGCCCGAGATGGTTGTATGTAATAATCATCAGATTTTCCAAACTTTCGTAGAGGTTTCATAGGGAACTCATCATCCCATTTTCGGAAGCAAATTCATGATGGTGGCTACTGGCAGAGAGAGGATGTTGAAGATGAAATCAACCGCATCTTTGTTAGCCTCGGCAAAGAGGACTCTTTTGGAGTCATTGTCGATCAAGAGCTTCAACTCGGCGGAGGGTCTAGCCATAAGGGTGGTCAACTCGGTGGAGGGTCTAGCCATGAGAAACCTTGACGACTTAGAAGCAAAAAACTCAATACAATTACATATCATGTTACCTAACCTATTCAAATGAATGTAGAACATGATGATAGATGGATGCAAGATGTAAACATGAACACATGATTCAAGGTGAAAGCATGTTACCAATGGATAATGCGGCAAAAAGAGACAAAAACATGGTGAGGACCTAGCAAGATTGAAGCATAAAAGATGCAATAAAGTGCCGACAAGAATTGCAATGTTCATTTGGAAAATGAGTCAGAGTTGTTTACCAACACAATCAAATCTGAAGAAGAGAGAAGTAATTCATCAAGAAGAACAGATCAACTGTCATCCCTGCCACAAAAAAGATACATGTAGATCTATATTGATTGTAATAGAACGAATCTAATAAAATAAGTACAACGAATATACCTTGATTATTGCGGAAGCTTGGTAGGAAATCGTATTCACCCGGACTATAGAAATCACAATTGAAAGAGGATATGAAAAGTCTCTTTGATGTTCACGAATCAAATCTCTTCCCCGGAGGATGATTAGGACACAAACAGAGAAATCTTATATTTCTGATTCTCAACGCATGAGTAGAATGAGAGTATATGTATCCTTTAGGCCTAAATGCCTTTATATAGAGGATTAGGTGGGCTTAGTGGGTAGTGGGCTTAGGTTAAGGTTAATTAAACCAATTAATTAATATTAAGGCTCAACAGCTCCCACTCGACCACAGAGGTCGTAATATCCCATCTATTAGCAAACTTATTCCTTTGGCACAATAGCCTAGGTTACGTCGTGCTATTAACATTTATTGATTTCTCATGCTTCATACGAAAAGTGATTCGTGCGACCTTGTTGTAACAAGTAGTGTCAGATTAAGCTATTATATCGCTAACATGACACTTTCTAAGAACAGTGACGATACCCCAAATCCTCGTTTGCATCACATATAGTTACATTTCCCTTAAGCTATAATATTTGATTATACACGTATTATAATCGTCGGCTAAATATTGGTGACGCTGGTAGGATTGTTCCTTAAAGGCTCATGACTATTTATTTCGACTTGACTACTTTAATCGTCGACTTTGAACCGTACCTTTTATCCCTCGGATGTCATACTAAAGTTGCATCATCAAATCTTGACTTCAAGTCACAGCTTTAAGTCAAAGGGTAAAGTCGTTTTGAGCACTAGGGTGCTCAGGTAATCACACAATGGTAAACAGGGGAAACTTTTACCATTCTTACGGTGGTCGTTTTGTGGCGCATACTGTATGAAACGTATGCCATGGCAATACTCCCAGTTAGGTAGGCTTGTCACAAGTCATGCCATGCAAATCGTAAACTACAGAAAAACACACCAATGTGTATCTTTTACATTTGGCTTAAAAGGTCTTTATACATATGAAGAACCAGGGATTCCATATTTGATCCTCAATGGGATCTCATTTCTGACGAACTGAAGCGACCGTCCAGAACTCTTAACAGTCTCATCCTTCATGTCACTCATGCATAAGGGCGATTACTCGTGTGATAGGGCTAATCTTATAAAAGCTTTGTGACCTTTTATTGTATCTTAATTGATTTGCAAGTATTTGGATAAATGCATGACAATGAATGAAAACATACACCAAGGTTTCATTTCATAATCAATAG
>JAOYMZ010058822.1:0-13198 GCA_025802335.1 Pinguicula primuliflora
GAATTATCCTCTTCCTAATTAATTTAGTGGGCTAATGTTTAATAAGGGCCCTGAAATTTAATTTTGCAATTGGGCCGCGAAAGGGTGAAATCGGCCCGAATTCGTGAATGGGCCGTTCAATGGCCAGGAGACGCCATTTATCCACACTTCACTACCTCTCTTGTCGCTGTTCGGAGCCTGATTTTTGTCGCAGGGGCAAATTCGCCAGCATAGGGGAGGGCGGAGACACTATTTAAGGCCGCTAACCTATTCTCACGCCGCTCAAGAGCTCGTGAAGGGGAGAACCAGAAAGAGGACAAATCGGTCGAGCTCGCAAGTGGTGAAAACGAAAAGGTAGGAAAAGTTTTTGCCTGCAACTGGATTGTGTGTGAACGTGTGTTCTTATCTCTGTCTTCCTTGAAATTATGTGTTATAGCTGCGAACCTCCTGTGGTATTGTACATTTAAATCGTTTACGTGACTTGCGTGATAATGTGAGTTGGTCTTCAAACTGTTTTGTAGGAATCGTAAAACTAGAATGTGGGTGAGAAGGGTTGATCTTAGGGTCATTTCGGTAGAACTCATGTTTAGGTGCACTTTATTTTGAAGTTGGGTAAATCAAACTGTGGGATGAAATCTGTAAGTTTGAATATTTCTCGTGTACTTATGCCTTAGCTTCATCGGTGTTGGTAAGTGTGAAACTGTTTGACTGTTGATTTATCTTGCTATCTGCCTAAACGTGGTAATTGAGGGATTCTTATTACTGTTGAGTTCATGGAGATGCAGGTTTGTCCTTGAACGGAAATTTGAGGTGGGTGTGAATAACAGTGTGTGAACTTGATATGAATACCGACGTATGAGGGTGGATATTAGGGACTGCCTTCATTGCACCTTGCGGGCAGTTGGATTTGTCCATTCTCATATGCGTCATGGAGCAATTGGGAGTAATTGGGGAGGAGGACCGGGTGAGGGATGGCGTGGTAGAGAAGCTTGGCAATGCTGCAGTGGCAGGGTTGTCGACCTTCTTCCCATTGCCGAGGCTCGCTCGATGTACCGACCTAGTAGCTTGATGTGAGAGGAGATTGAGAGAGGTGAAGGTGGTGTGACTATGATGGAGGTGAAACGAAGAATTTTATTTGCTGCTATTGTATTATATCAGTGGAGTTTTATGCTGGGAGTATTGAAATTCCGTTGTGGCAGTAAGTTGATGTTAGAACTGTAGGATCAAGCTTGATGTCTCATAGTTGCTGATAGGTTTGCTTTTCCTACTTGCATAACGGAAGGTTTTGGGCCTTTAATTCTGTCTGCAAAACGTTTGCTTGCTGGTCTAAGGTTTCATGGTAAAAGGGGTTGCTGTTCGGTTTTAAAATCTGCAACTGTTCAATTGTATTATGTTGGGCCGCATGCCATTTTTAAAAGTAGGAAACGTGTTCATAACTCAAGGGTTTTCTTTCTTTGCCATCTGCTTAACTTCTGGTCGTGCGAATAAATAGGTTTAAAACTTAGTGATTTTTTTTATCTTCTTACTAGGACCTTTGTGGCTCACGGTCCTACATGTATAAATTTTTTTACAGATGAAGACGTACCAGCTACCGGAGGCGGAAATTAAGCGTTGCGACAGGTTTTAGCCGTAGTGGGCCTTTTGTTGTTTCGCCGTAATATATCACCCACTTATGTGTTAGGAATATTTCTGCATTTCGATGTTGTATTCGAGAACGTAAAATTGATGCTTGAAAATGTATATTTTGAACGTTTTGTTATTATTAAAAATGCTTTATAAATCTGATATTTATCAAGGTACTGGGCTCAGGTGTGGGCCATAGGCCCACACTGCCATAATAAACTCGCTAAATTTACGTTGTTAAATTGGGTTCATTACAAGGGATATGAAGGAACTCAACTTTTATTCATCAAAAACTGATTCAAACATACAATGGTAGACCTTCGAAACAAGAATTAAAGAAAACAACAATTTATTGTAGACCTTCAAAGTTCCCCAGCAAGTCTAGATTCATGCCCCTCTAATAAATCTTTATCACTTTCCCAAGATTCTTGTTCTTGCATGCATCTTCCCTAGCCAAGAAGTTAACAGCGGCCAGGTGCGGTACATCAAACTTTCTCTCTCTTAATTTGAAATTCTGCACCTTCTCACCTCTAGTGTGTGCGAAATAACTGTGCACTTTGAACTCTGCCCTAATTCTGGTCGTTTCTCTGTGTTGAAATGGTCACCACGTTTCAGAAGCGGAGTCGAATCACATATTGCATTTGTCTGGATTTCGATCCAATTGATCCCATCTGAGCTGATTGTGTAGCTAGTATAGTCAATCCCTTTGCACAACTAGTTTTAATTGATCATTCCACCAGCATCCAAAGGAAACCATGTGAAGCACGGGTGTGCATTAGATGAATCTGCCAAAGCCCCTTTCTCATCGGGTCTGGGTGGAGAAGGATGCACACAGGTGGTGGCAAAAAAACAAATATGAAACGGTACCATCCTACTGCTCACATTGCTTGAAAAAAGGGCATCAAGTCTATGAGTGTAAGGTTTTGCATCCTTCATTAGCCTTCCCAAAAGTCCAGGCTGAAGGAAAAGTGGATAAGTCTAAAAAGGACCAGGCCAAAGGGAAGGCTGTTATGGAATATCGGCCAGTTACTAAGCCCACAATACACGAGAATGTGGCTTCATGCAGTGGATAGAATGAAGCTGATGTTGAGGCTCATATGGGAGTGGCAAAGGCAATAGAGGCAAGCCCTCGAGATTCTAGTAGGCGTGCTAAATCTACAGACGAGGTACTAGCTTCGCTTGCTCATCCACTGGAAATGGTGGAGGTGCAAACTACAACTGCACAGCAGGTAGTAGCACACTTACTTGAGATTCCAGAGCTCACGGGTCCTAAGGAGCATCTAAATATCAATTCTCCGATGTTTAGCTTCTTACTTCCAAGGGCAGGGGTGCAGCTGGGCGCAAGTAAGTCCTCTGCCCTTCATAGTACAAGCATTAAAATGATTGACTTTTATAAGTATAAGATCACTGATAGCAAGGCTAGCAAACTCATAATAGTTGATGCAGAAAAAAGCTCAGTAGCATTAAGCTCTTCCCTGTGTATGAATATACTCATCTCTTTCAGGAAACTAGCCCTTACCTTCATCTAAGTATGGATAGATCTGAAGCTTCGGTACAATGTAATTCAACATTCAAAATTCCTAGCAAATTAGTTGTGTCACCAGTGTCTACATGTGAATCTGTTTTTCAGTTAAGTAAAGGTTTCAGGTAGAGATAATAGGAGGAAAAATGCTTCGACTAAAACAGTAGTACA
The DNA here is from genome assembly GCA_025802335.1 of Pinguicula primuliflora. NCBI lineage: Eukaryota > Viridiplantae > Streptophyta > Magnoliopsida > Lamiales > Lentibulariaceae > Pinguicula > Pinguicula primuliflora. The sequence goes on from JAOYMZ010058822.1 coordinate 3,296, forward strand.
ATTTGTACAAAAATCCTTTTCATTGTTAGCCACAGAGGGACTCGAAACTGAATCAAATAACCTAGATATGTTTGCTGTATGAACTAGCAAACTGCAAACTGAGGTTATAGGAAATCAAACTAAGGAAAGACAAAAACTGGAAGCAACTAAGAATCAAGATAAAATATCTGGTGGTGTTATGCCAAGTGTACAAGAGTATATCGACTTTCTCTATGGGATGATATGATCAATAATTCGGCAACCATCACGTCATTACTTTTATTTGGGGGAGATTTTAATGGTGTGGCCTTACATGATGAAAAGTTAAGTACTACTCCCATTACACTTCGAGAATTTGAGGATTTTTTTGGATGTTATCAATGCTTGCACTCTTACTGATGTCAGATTTGAGGGAAGTAAATTTACATGGAGTGACAATAGATCAGGAGCAGTTAGACTCTGGAACGGTCGGACAGAATCTTGTTATCCAGTAGTTGGATTAATTCAGCACCGAAATGTAAAGTTAGTCACTTGCATCGATTACGTTAGGATCATTCTCCCTTGCTGCTTGAGTTTGGCGAACTTCAAACTCCAAGGCCGTCCAAGTTTTAGTTTCATAAATTTTTTATTTCACATGCTTTCTTTTTTATCAGTGGTGCATAATTCCTGGTATGAAACTATTTCGTCTGGAGATGCAGTGCATATTCTAGGTGTGAAATTAAAACATCTAAGCAAAGTATTACAAACATGGAATAAGGAGGTCTACGGTGATATCACCCAAAATATTCTGAAATCAGAAGATATGATATTAGCCTTAGAAATAGGAATGCTCCAGCTAGCAATTCTGTTGATCGTATTGCTCTACATCAGGCGCAAGCATTGCTGAAACAACATCAACATGCGAAGGAAATTTTATGGAAGCAAGTCTAGAATAAAATGGTTGAAAGATGATGATCGCAATACGTTTTTTTTTTCATAAAACGATGCATCAAGCTAAACTTCAAGATGCAAATGACACTTGTTTATCTGAAGATTCTAAAATCGTGATTGTCTTACATCTCATTTTTCCTCATCTCTATCAGCGTCAAAGATCTTTTTGGATGATGATTTACTTTCGCTCATCCTAAAATTAATAGTTGATGATATGAGCCGGATATGACAGAAATCAAGGCCACTATTGATTCGATGGATAAGGAGAGGTCCCCTAGTCCTGATGGTTTTTTGGATTTTCTTTTCTCAACGCATTGGGATATCATAAAGCAGGATATTTTTCAGGCAATTATAAGTTTTTTTTGCGGGAAGTGAACTTCCAACATCTGTCACCCTCATCTGCTTATTGCCAAAAAATGTGCCTCCTATCAGGTGCTCAGATTTTCACCCTATTAGTCTCTGCAATTATATCGGGAAGATTATATCAAAAATTCTAGCATCTCGATGATCAATAATCCTTCCTGTAATTATATCTCCACAACAGAGCGGATTCATGAAAGTAAAAATATTTCTGATACATGAGTCGATTAAGCAATTATATTAATCTCAAATGGGTCCCAATATTTCTTTGAAATTGGATTCAAAACATTATCAGGTATCTTAGTTTTTTTTCTTAATAATGTCCTGAGGGTTTTTGGCTTTGTTGAAAGATTTATAGATATGATTTGGCAGAGCATTTCTAGTTATTACCTTTTCGATTTTATACAATGGCACAATACACGGATTTTTAGATCCTCAAGGGGATTTCGACAAGGAGATCTCTTATCTCGTGGTCTATTTATTATCGTCAAGGAAGTATTGAGTCGAGGTCTAAATTTATTAATGGAGGAGAATTCGAGCTTCGCATATCATTCTTTGATTGGTTATCCAATCATCTCCCATCTTGCATATGCTGACGATATGCATATCTTTTCTCGAGGTACGAAACATGCTCTTGACTCCGTTCTTATTTTTTTACATCGATATTAAAAATGCTCTAGTCAGCTCGTGAACATTGAAAAAAGTAGCTTCATCATATCTCTAAGAGTTCAGGATTCACGAATTATTTTAATTAAATCTTGGATTGGATTTTCTGCATTTGGTTTTACTTGTTACTTATTTGGGAGCGCATTTATGAAAAAATAGGTCTCATTATTTGATCCAGTTATTTTAAAAATTAAAGGGAAATCAGATGGTTGGAATGCATCTTATTTATCGAGTTCATTAAAGGGCAATTTGGAACTCTTTATTTCAATCTAAGATAAGCTTTTATATATGGAGAGTTCATCATGACATTGTTTCAGTTGATGCTAATGTTCAAAGGTATCATCACGATTTCTAAATGCTCATGCTGTCGGGTGTGGGCAATTGAAACCTCAAATCATCTACATTCCGAGAGTGATCTTGCTCAACTTATATGGAGACATTTTGAATCTATCTTGGATATCATACCTTCAGCTTTAGATATCAGATCCAGATTCTCTTGCTGGTTGGTGGTACAAACTGATAGTATCATAAATTTTGTTCGTTCTCTTCTTAGGGTCCACCTGTTGAGGGTGCTTAGACGGCATTCGAGCAGAGTGAAGAGCAACCGTTCAATGCCTAGACATCATCATCTCGAACAAAAGACAAAAACCCTATTAATAAGCACATGATTGTACTCGCCGTAAGAAAATTCATCCATATAGGTGTAGTTTTGCCATTTTATGTGAGGGGCAATATTGTTTTTTTAGTTGTATTTAATAATAGATTTGATTAATAAATATAACATATTTTTAAAAATAAAAAATAATAAAACATATTAATTTGGGTTTATCGGTTTGATCCTGATTAGTTTTGAACCTACCTATATTTTTGGTGTGTCGGGTTGGCTCAATCCTTTTTCTAAACAGGTAAACTTGTCCAGTCACACAATAATTATATGTGGTCTGGCTTGCAAATCCAGGCTATTAAATCGAGAAAAACAAATTGGATTAGTTCGACTATATGTATGTGTCTAGTGGTTCTAAGAGTTATAATTGCACTTACATGATGAGTTCAATTCTCCTCATCGATATGAGTTTGTCATATATGTCTTGGAAAGTATGTCTTACCTCCATATCGTGGTTTGCAGGTTATTGCAGTATAATATTAGATTATCTAGCCTGATAGGATTCTCATTATGTTATAAGAAAATGTCCTACCACATATATGATGACCTCTAATGACAATTGTATTGTTTTTTGGTAAGTATAATGAAATTGTATTGTACGTAATAATTGTGGAGGGCAGTGTAATTGATGATCATTGTTCTTATTCAAAATTCTATTAAAATTTGTGTTACCATCAGTGTTCAGGAAAGCGTTAGGCGGATCCTAGGCGGCCAAGGTCCGTTCAGCGCCTAAGCGGACTAGTCGCCCACCTAAGTGAGATTTTAAGCGACCTAAGCACTAATACGGGCAAGGCGGAGGGTAACATACTAGCGCTTAGGCGGCGCCTAAGTGGCCTAGGCGACCTACTTCTCGAACAGAGGTTACCATTCTAATTTTTTGTTTTGTTTTCAATTTTATCTGATGTCCGCGTAGGGATGGGCATTTGAATTTCGAATTCCGAAATACAGTGCATTCCGAATTCCGAAATTCTAAATCCCGAAATTTTAAATTGTGACCGATTTTCGAATTTTTCTTCTGATTCGACTTCCAAAATAATTTCGAAAAGAATCCGAATTCTTCCGAATTTCGAATTTTTCTTCCGAATTTCGAATTTTTCTTCCGAATTTCGAATTTTTCTTCCAAATGCCCACCCCTATGTCCGCGAAGTGACTTACCATTGTAAACTAGTTACCATTCTAAAGCTGTGTTTGGGAGAGCTTATTCTTTTGCAGAAGGATTTTTGCAGAATGACTTTTGAATGTGCAAGAATAATTATATCGCATTTAAACTTCGAATTAATTTCAAAATTGTCACTGAGAAAAGTCATTTAAAAGCTACTCCCACCTAACTTATGACTTTTAGTTTTTTTATGACTTTTTTGTAGATAAGCCAAAATAAAAGCTGATTTACCAAACACTGCAAAAACAGCTTATGCTGTGGAAAAGGTAAAAGGAGCTGTGGAAAAGCTGTACAAAACACTGCCTAAATCTAAAATCCTAAATTATAAAATTCTAAAATCCTAAATTTTAAAATATTAAACCCTAAATTCTAAACCTTAAATCTTAAATCCTAAACCTTAAATCCTAAATCCTAGAATATTCTATAGTTATAGTTAACTCATCTATGATCTATACAAAAGTAAGTTGCTTCTTAATAGTAAAATACTGGCCCAAATAGCAAAAGCGGCCTTTCTGAATGAGTTACCGAGCTAACTTTCTTCTTCGTGTTTTCCCCCGAGGACCCAATTCTTAACTGGAAGGGACACCAAAGGCCTCTGCCCCTCCGGCTCGTCGATCTTTTTTTATAACGTGAGAGAATCCCACAAATGTATTTAAACAACGCTCTACTGTAATAACCTTCCAAACACGATAAGGAGCTAAGACACATTTGAAAAGCTAAATGTGAAAGCTCATGTCGTTGACGAGAAATAAACACATGACCTTTGAATATAATTGTCACCCTCAGAACTGTGTCTCTTTAACACACTTGCTCGATCTAATAGGAGTAGTGCTATAAGGCACTACCCCCACAGCGCACCCTGAGAACATCCTCACTCACATTATGGGTGAGCACACACACATTTTGGTGTGTTTATGTGAAATCCAATATTTTGGAATGTAAGTGGAAGTGTCCTGAAATGTCGTGGGGAAGGTGATTTATAGCATTTTTAAACATATCCAATTTTTTATTTAAATGTTGCAATGGCCGCAGAACTCTTGTGTATTGATTTCTGGCATATCAACATCGGCACCGTATTAATTTCCTCCATTTTTTCGCCCTCCATATCGCCTCAGTCTCCCCTGAAACGCCTTTAATGCATCCACCAAGTCCTCCTCTCCAAAATCAGGAAACATTTTCTTTGAAAAGTACGTCTTCGTGTAGGCCAACTGCCATAACATGAAGTTGCTAAGTCGCAGTTCACCACCTGTTCTTATGAGCAGATCAGGGTCCGTGAACCCGGAGAAATTTGTCATCAGCTCTTGCTCCATTACTCCTTCACTGATATCCTCCACTTTTAAAACACCTTTCTGTATTTTGGTTGCGATTCTCTTGGCTGCCTCTGTTATGTCTTGTCGTCCGCTGTAGCTCAATGCCAACACTAGATGCAGCCCTTCATTAGACTTGCTGGCCTCCTCTGCTGATGTTATGGCCTGTTGGAGCGACTCGGGGAGCGTGGTTTTGTCGCCGATGACTTGGAATTTTATCTCACCCCTGTTTGGCAATCTAATTTTAAAATACTTTCTACTTATACCAAGTTATTAATAAATAAATTTTAATACACAATTTAAAACCAGTTTTGCAAAAAAATAAGAATTTTTTTATTACATTAGTGTTTAAATGTTTTCTGTGTACTCAAATTGATCAATTGCATGAGTTTGGATATGTATTTTGGTGCAAGTTGATTTATTTATCGAACAACAACAAGGTAAATTTTATATTTTGAAACCAGAAAGAAAGTAAATTATATTTTGCTCAAACGAGTAGGATAAATTTAAATTTACTGGTGGTCTATAGAGAATAAATACCGCGCTATCTGCGGCATCATATATGATCGTATGAAACTTTCGAAGATGCTCATGATACAGTCAATCTCTCCCTGTAATTGGTGAACGTAAAATGAGTACTTGAGATGCAGTAAAGATAAAACTAAAGGTGCAATACCTCTGTCCGCTTCCAGTTTTCAGTTGAGAATCCAAAGAGAGTGAGAACTTTTATCCCCAATTGATGGCACGCCTGAATCAACCTCAACAAATTGATCATACCAGCTTGATGGCCATATTCTGTCGGCATACCTCTGCTCTTCGCCCACCGACCACTGCCGTCCAATATTATAGCTACGTGATCCGGAACTCGATCCGCCATGCATTCGGCGGGATCGCTTTGCTTTTGTAATGAAGTGGTTATATGCTTCCTGAAAAAATGGAAACATATTGGGGACGTATGCTGATAGAAGTAATTTAGCAACCTTATTTTTTTCATTCCCTTGTTTTTTTGTTTTGGATAGTGCTTCTTCTAGCTACGATTTTGGCAACACAGGATGGATTAGTATTTATAGAGAGGGAAAGAGTCGAGATGAGGAGATTTAATGCCATAACAGTAATTGTTTTATTATTTAATCTGTCAAATATATATATATTTTTTTTAAATCTGTCAATAGCAATGATGCGACCTCGGATTTAAAGAAAGGAGAAGAACCAGTTTGAAATGCAAAAGATGAAAATAGAAATAAGATATCCAAGAAAATAACTACATTCGATACCTTTGGTACTTCTTCACCCAATATGCAAGTAATTCCTCCGGACAATAATGGTTCTCACCATCTTAGCGCTGTGGCAGGTTCCAGCAACGATGCGACCTCGGATTGAGACATTGCCACTGAAGGGGCATTTCTTATCTATGTATGTGCCAGAAGAGTACGGATTTCAATAGGAAGCTTAAAATGTGTGTAGTTGAAGAATGCACATTCAAACAATAGAATCAGTGAAACTCAATAGGTTAAATTTAGGAATAACATAAAAATCTCCATCTGAAGAATCTTAGTTATTGCAATCTTAATTTTAACAGTCTGCAACGATACTGACTACGTCTAAGGGAGTGTTTGGAAATACTTTTACTGTAGCAAAACATTTTTCTAAAGTACTTTTTTAAAAAAGTGCTTTTCCACCGCAGAAGCAGTCTCTCCTCTGCTTTTGAATTATGGCTTAAAACAGCTGTTGCACCGCAGAAGCAGATTTTACAAACACTCCAAAAAGTAAAACAGCTGTGCAACCACCAAAAGCAGCTTAAATAAGCATTTGCAAACAGTCTCTAAATATATGGTTAGCTCAAACTTGTAAACCATTTTTAAATAAAAGACATGAAACTTCTCTGCAAAACAGATTTTTTGAGCCGATTGGCAAGTTTGAATGTAGAAAGGTGTGCTTCCAAAGATTATTTCCGCGGAGATCACAGTTGCTAACTACGAAAAAAGAACTGGAAAAAATAAACGCCAGTAAGCCACAACATAAAGCAAAACTGATGAGCAAAAGATCAAACCCTCAATGGCCTCACGGGGTGTCTTAAACCCTAATCCGATGCTCTTCCAATAGCGATTACCACCCTTACCCGGTGTCTTACCCTTTCCCGACTTCTTCGAGCTGCAGAATTATAACTATTGCACTCATACATTCTTGCACTACCAAATTCAACTCCAAGATCCTAAATAATGGCATCACTTACGATAGAAACACTTGGGCTGCTTCAAGAACGCCTTCTCAGTCTGAAATTCGTATCAAAATCAGATTTAGACCAAGAAGTGAAATTCAGTTTCGTGGAATGGAAAGAAACGCAAACCGTACGCATAAACCAGAACACTAAGCGATAAAGCTTTACCTGCTCTGCCATCGTTGCAGTTATGGGCAACCAAATAATGACGCGGCGAAATAACCAAAACCCTAGTAAGCTGATACAACTCGTAGGCTGTTGATAATTTTTGTTGTTTATATTTCATGTTAATTAGTCTCTTCGCCCATAAGAAGCTAAGGATTGCGGGTTGCAAATTTTCTTCACCGGAAAACTCAGAACGTATTACCACCCGATCGAAAGTTGGGACCGAAAAGTTATAAAATGATGAAATTACCCCTGACTCGTCCAGTGTTGTTGTGTTAAGTGGGGGACAATTTTGTCATTTCATGCCTATTCGGTTTAAATTTCGGTCTCTGTAGCACGGCTCTTCTTTAGGTCTATGAACCTGCCCCGACCGCCCCAGAACCGGGTTCGGACCCACCCGCCGCTGGCCAATCTGATACAAAAAAAAAAATAACTTTTTTGGCTAAAAAAATCAAAATATTAATAACATAAATAAATCGAACTAATTAATCCAAATCAACATAACAAATTTAAATATTATAATATCAATGGACTCGGGGGTCGTGTGCACAAGTTCGTGTGTTGTCAACTTAAATAGAAATATGTGACCTACTATTGTAGCACCACAATCGTATTTAAATTTGTTCTTGTTTACTTATCTAATTCGTGTGAGAATATTCCAACACTCTCTCTCAAGTCTAACCAAGTAAACTCTGTTGAGATTTTGGATTACAATACGGATTATTCTCAATTGAGTTAAATCTATCAATTGAACTACCCCTTGGGCTCAATCCTCTTGTGATTTCTCTCGGGTCCAATCCTCTTGGGATTTCCCCCAGATCCAATACCAAGTAGAAAACATATCTCATTTTCTATGGGCTCGGGTCTCGTGTACGCGGATACGTTTTTTTAATTAAAATCCGTTCGTTGGTTTTGAACGAGATTGCGCGTTAATGATAAAATGGCTACTAATGAGCCGTAATATTCATACATCACTATCCTAGCGTTTGTGTTAGAATGGAAAACAAATAAAAAACTCAACATGTACAAATCAACTAATGAAGGAGAATAGCGCTAGAGTTTGTAGTTGTTGCCGAGATAATTTTGTTGAGGGGACTGCTTGCTCATCACCTACAAAAAACAATAATATGTAATAACCACAGAACCTGGATTTTGATGTTGTTGCTTGCAGTTGTGAATTCTTCTGTCTTGACTTGCCCATTTTCCCTGTGGGTTCGATGTTTTGTTCTTCGTGCATCAGGGTGGGTGACGGGCAGTGATAGCATCTTTGGCAACAATCGCTTGAATAGAGGCTGGTAGAAATGTCTGATCAAATGTGAAGTTATCGTAGCAAGCACCCCATTTTGCAAGCGAGATGGCTAAGACATTTTCACTTTGCTAGCATTTTCTGAGCTTCAGATTAGAGTTGTCAAGGAATATCTGCCGACGGTCCTCAATCTTGTCTCTTAATCTCTAGCTACTGTTGTGGAATTTGGATATATGTCCCGTGGTGCTATGACAACTCGTTTCCACCATGACCTGCTGAGTTAAGAAAGATATATAAGCAGTAAGTGATTTTCCATATACCTCGGCCTCAGCCTATGAGTGTGTCTGCTTGTAGCTTCCAAGTTGAGACTGATAAGACATGTCCTGACTTGTCTCGAATAACACCTACTCTGCCTCTCTTGTTTTGTTGTTTATGGGTGAATAATCCTATGTTAAGTTTTCTTGTTTTCTTGTTTTGTTGTCTGGCGCCTAGAACAGGACAGACTGTCCACCTTGAGAAACCTGCAAAAAAGGAGGATAATAAGCAGTGAAGTGAACATCCTCTGCGGCATATGCAATACTGAAGAGGAAGATGTGGCTCATATATTTAACAAGTGCCCTAGCTCAGTCAAGGTATGGGAAGAAGTTTACAAATGGCTGGGAATCCAACTACAAGCACCACAAGAGCACTCTCTGCAAGGAATCCTGGACCTAAAACCAGCAAGAGTCGAAGGAAATCTTTGGAAAATAATATGGGACGCAGCAACTTGGCAGATTTGGAGATCCAGGAACAAGGCTCATTTTGACAATTCAAATCCCACTCCAAATGAGAGCTGTATCTTTACTCAGCTTACAACATGGGGCTGGATAAAATCAAAAGGGAAGGAGTGTAGTTCATACTCTTTTACACAGTGGATGAACAATCCAGTCCCAATTATGAGTGGCTGTAATTAATTTTTTGTAACATGTACAGATTTTCAGATTCAATACAAAATTTGCTTACCCAAAAAAAATCCTATGTTAAGTTTGAGGGATCTTGGCTCGGGAGGCTGCCATCTTCGCTTTAGTTTGCTTGTCCTAGGTGTGATGGGAAAGACAAGTTTGAGGTTTTGCGTGATGATGAGGTCTGTAGATCCTATATAAACCTGAAAACTAGGAGACATCATGGCAACAGACAGGTTATATGTAATTGAATTTATAATTTCCAGTG
>JAOYMZ010058833.1:0-13198 GCA_025802335.1 Pinguicula primuliflora
CACATGGCATCCTCAAATGGGCAATTCATTTTGGAAAATCGACGTGGCATAGAGTTCCCTATAATATTTCACTGTATCAGGATTCCTGAATTTCCCAAAATGGTCTTTGATCCTCATCATGTGCAGTTCAATGTTCTTGCACATGTAGATAGCGATGTTTATGCTATTTATACAAAATCATAACATACAAGCCATTAGTTAGCGCCTAACGATAGGAATACTATTATTTATACGATTATTTACTTACGTGGAGTGCAAGTCTGGCTTTACCTCGAAAGATACACCTCTTGGGTGTTTCCATGTCCATCGTTTCATGTCGAGAGGAATTTTTTATCACGTTCATTGTTCCATCTCCTCTTGAAGTCTACTTCCCAATTCTTCATCACGTTCGTCATCATAGTGCACAATGGTCTAATAAATTTTGCCAAATCCTGATCATTGTACGCATCTAGCTCGTTGTCAATAACTTCTATTTCTCCCTTCTACAAGTCCATTACGACAATTACCCAATGTCTATTCTCGATGTTTCAAGGCACGTAAACTACATCGCAATCCAACCATGATGGTCCCCAGTCGGGTAGGCACGCCATCACATGGTCCATGAGTGACTTCTTAACATTACTGCATTGTTTTTTTGCCTCGGCTGCTCATGACAGTAGTACAAAATGTTGACATGGCAATTGTCGTATTTTATGGAAACAAGCTAGCATATTTTTCTGATCTTTTCCTCATCAGATAAAGGATTTCCTCAATGATCTGAGATATAGAATAAAAAGGAAGAAATTTGTTAGAGAAATGCTCAATTTGAACCAAATGCATTTATTAAACCTTACTGTTGCCTCCAGCCACACATTAGTCCCCAAAAGAGCTCAGAAGTCTTCCTTTGAAATATTTACATGGTCACCCTGAATATATTCTGGTTTTATGTGCCCGTCCTCCATATTCATTCACATAAGGATATTGTCCAGTATTTTTTTCATCTCTTCTGCGAATGTCGAGCTGGGATCGTATGACTTATTCCTCTTAGAAACTCGTCTAACAATCATGTCTTCGTGCTTCTTTGGCCTAGGTTCTCGTTTTCTCTTTCAGTTACTTGTTTTTTCTCATTTTTCTTTATTAGAAGCAACATCTTCAGTGAAGATTTCATCACCACAAACGTTATTCGTCCCCCCAATAGTCAACACTGCATACCAATGATGGAGGTGTCTTAGGTGTCGTATCCTCGGCGCCACTTTTGGGTACATTCTTCTTAGCCGAAACATCAATACTGCATACCAATAATGATGGTTTGTCTTATTAGGTGTCATACCCTCGGTTTCACTTTCGATTACATCCCGCTCATTGTTGGATGCTTCACTTTTGATTACGTCTTACTGAACATTTAGCTACTTGTGTAAAGTCTCTGTGACAGTCCTCAACTCACAATTTGCAGAACGCAACATTTCGCTCTTTTTCTCCACCCTCGATTTAATTTGATCAAAACGAGCAAAAATACTATCGTCTTCTTCAAGCACATAATTGGAGAATTTTTCTAATGTCTTCTTGATCTTATTCAACTCCTGATTATGCTCATCCTGGTAATAGGGCAATGCACTCCCATTAACAGTCTGACCGGGCTGTTGATATTGATGAGTAGGAGCATTTTGGGCACTGGCAAGTCACTGTGACAGGTCCCATTAGATCGGTCATCCACATATTTCCGAGGAGGAGTATCCTCCCCCTCCCCCTCTCCGTCGAAGTCATCAGTAATATACGCCTAATCACCAAACAATTCCAGCAATGCTGTTATCTGAGGATCTTCAACGTCTGTCACGTAGTCAATATCCTTCATATATTACAGCTCACTCTCTTCCCTCGAAGGTATCAGGATAGGATAATGCCCTGTGGAAGAATATCAAAAATGAGTATTAAACATTGCATTGTGCACAATCACGTATAGTCGAGAATTACGAATGGCTTGTCGAATCACGTACGTGAGCATCATGCATGGCCCCGTATATGCTGTACGGATTTATCCCGACATACGAGTTGAACCTGTATAGAGTATAGCTTAGAATCCCGAATGGGTTGTCGGATTCCATACATGAGCATCATGCAAGGAAACGTATACACGCAGACCGGGTGCATGGCTTGCATCCCGGCATACGTGATGTACTGGTCTGTATTAGTCAAGAATCCCGAATGGGCTGCCGAAAAACATCAATGAGATTCCTTACCCTTCTCTCCCTGCGGAAAATATCAATGATTTGTTCCTGACTGGCCATCGCATAACAATACTTCCAGTTTAGGCATCTAGAAAACCTCATCGTGCTTCCATCAACACGCTGGCCACACAACTTCCTGAGCTTGGAAATTGCCTCCAACGCCCAAATCTGTTTAAAGGGAGCGTACATACATCTTAACAGGGAACTCCGTGTGTGCTCTGTCGTATACCTCCGCTGGTAGGTATGTGGAAAAGCCTAACAATTGAGGTGCATCAGTCGGTATGCGCACCTGTATATAAAACGTAGACAAAAATCAAACAAAACTTCCAATTCAAATTCAAAAGCAGGGAGTCGTTCTCAACACGCTGGAGTCGGGCAAGTGATTTATCATAACGCAAATCGCAATGAACAACCTGCAACGTACTAGAAGATTTGGTGATGGGGAACACCCTGCAATGTGTCCACTTGAGTCATCACCCCCATTCAAATCCTTAGCCTGCGTCGTTTCTGGTTCGACCACCATTCTTGCTGCTTGAGACTCTGATGGATCGTTCATCATTCTTCCCGTCTGTAGTGGTGAAGCTAGTTGGGCCTGCAACGTGTGCGTCGGAAAGATTTCCTTTACGATACAGGTAATTGTTCGATCCAAATCTACGTGTGTGTCTGAAGAATTCTCGAACGACATGTTGAAGGATCCAGTCGAGGTTTTCGATGGAAGGGTTACGGGATTTTTAATTTTCGGAGAGTTTTTCTTTTCGACGGGGATGGGTTAGTGAAAAAGTCTTCCGGCGAGGACTTGATTAGAACGTATTAAGACGGTTTAGTATTTTATTTATTTTTTTCTTCCTTTTTTTTTTAATGCCTTTTAAGTAAAAGAATAATAAAAGTAAATCAAAAATGAAATAGAACGTTAGATTTCAAAATAGGATTGTTGCGGAGGTCACTTGTCCAATTAACTCCCATAGTGCTAAATTTTGATTTTGATGATTGATTCAATTTAATTTTGCATTTCGTTATTATAAATCCAGCCTTTAATTTTTATTTTTATTTTTTTATATTGCACTCAATTGAGTTCCACTTCCAAACATCTATATTTGCGGAACATTCTACCAATTTTTTCGTTCTCTATTATCTCTCATTACAAATTATGACAAGTTGTTCTATGAAATCGCACACATTTCCATGATTTGGGAAAATGCGATTTAACTTGTTCAATTGTGATCATATGCTAAGCCTGTTATGTTGTCAATTCGTGCTCAATTTTTTAATTTTGAATTTTGCAACCACCTGTTACCAAAATTCGCTACACCAATTGAAAATTTATGCACAAGAGATCAAAATCTCATTTTTTAGTTTGTCTCCGACGATATCACCAAAAAAATTTATTGCATTTTTACCCTTAGGAAGCAACCCTTTATTAGGATTTTAACAATCTTGGTTGACAATACTTACCCAAAAATAATCTTGGGTGACAATGTCAGCGTAAGAACGACGGAGTATAACTTTTGGTCTCTTGTCTACATACTTTTTATTGGTGTGTAATCAATTCTGACAGCAGACAGTGACAATAACCGTATGTATAATAAGTTGGCTCATAACTTGTTTACTTGTGCATTTATTGAATAATTTTATCCTCTTTGACACTATTATACGGGACAATACAATTTTGGATTACTATTATTGCATACTGTCAAAATTAAAATAAATAATGAAAAGTTATATATAAGATCAAAAATATTGTCGAGATTGGAAATTTTACTGTCCCATATAATAGTGTCCATAATGATAAATATTTATGTGTATTTATTATGCCTATTGCCTACTGAAATTATGTTCAATGGTTTTACAGATTGTGTCTGCTACAAATGGTATGGTTGGTCTGTAAACCCCATCCCATTTGTCAAGCTGCGTAGGCCAAGCCGCAAAGGGGACAATATAATGGAAGACCTCAATTCAAACGAAGGAGATTCAATTTAATTAAGAGAGGATTCGAAATCCATATGTATTTATCTATCGAAATATAAAACAATGATGACCCCCATTGGATTGGAGTCCTTCATCATCTCGGTCACGTGAATGGCAGATAACATGTCCCTTTTGTTCATTTGATTATGGTGAATCGGGATGATGGTTGTTAATAATAATTGGGGTGTATGAACAATAAAAATTTTCTACTTACTAATGGTCATATCTAGATTAATACGATATCGTCCCGAATTTAGCGTTTAATGTTGTAATCTCATTCATCAGGACAGTTGTGTTTAGCGTTGTTTTATCAATCACCTTATCAGTTAATTCTGTCTTGTAAGTTTATTTGACAAAATAAGTCAGTTACGTGAACGTCCACCTTCTGCCTTATAAGGTGATTGATTTGAAAAGACATTTTTTCAACCTGATTAAAAAATAAGGTGACTTATAAGTCATTTATTCCAATTTTACCGTTAATTTTAATTTAAAGATTATTATGCATAAAATATGAATATTTTGTATGTATGAAAATTTATAATATTATTTTCATTGTTCTAATTTTTATTTTAATATTTAAAATAATAATTAATTATTTAAATAATAGATTAGAGTTATTAAAGCTAAAAACATTTTTTTATTTAATAATAATTATGTTATAGAATATTATTATAAATATAATAATATAAAATAATGTCCTTTATGTCATTTTACGAAAATCAGTCGTATTATCAGGTAAATTTACGAAACAAGTCTAATTAAATCAGTCACCTCATCAGTCACCGTATCAATCAGATTTGCTAAACACAACCATAAGCATTTGGTAATAAAAGATTTTACGTGTAAATAATAATGACAAGTGTACATAATATTGATGTACGTAACTATGTACAACTATATTTTACGTGTCATTGTGAATGGTGCTACACATATTATATTTATGAATCTTTCTATATGTACATATTTTATTGGTTGTACATAATTATTTATACCGATATTATGTATATGTAGCATTAGAATTTTTTCCCATACGTACAGTCCAAAAGTACAACTTATGCTTGTCACCACCCACCGTCAAAATTGGTTGCACCATTGGAAAGTCCATGCGTAGGAGATCAAAAGTCTCATGTTCTGATGTGGTCGCGGCAACTTCATCGTTGGGAATTTACAAAACTCTTTCTCCTTGGTTTAAGTAGTTCTAAATAGGATCGTCGTCGGGACCGTACCAGAACATAGGACTTTTAATCTCCTATGAATGACATTTCAAATTGCGTAATCAATTTCGAAGACGAGTTTGATAAGTATAGTTTGAACTTTTTAACTGTACTTGTAGACTGTACGAAAAAAAAATGTGTAGCATTATTACTGTAGAACACAATTGCTTTCATGCACTAAAATAGAAAATATTTCATTGAAACTTGAATTTGACCCAAATTTGATTGTGTTGGGATATGGGGCACATGCCCAGCCCCCGTAAAGGCTTGGAATCCGGAAACTGGATGACGAAATATTAAGAAGATGGGCGGTAATAATTGGACTCAAAATTTTTAGATCATTCACAAAAATAACTTTATTTAAAAGTAATCTTAAAAAAAAATTATAAATGTAATTTTCATTTTAAAAGTAAATAAAAAATTGAATATATTTAAGTTTATCATAATAAACGCTGATACTAAACTGCCAATTAACGTAATTACACTCATTCCCGCCAACCCAACAATCGTTACGATTTTCCAGTTGTCGACAAAAGCAAATCAACATTTTCCTTCTATTCTCCCTCATTCTAGTCTCAATTTATCCAGAAGCACATTCAAAGCGAGCGAAAGAGACAGAGAGATTGAAAGCATCAATAGGCGCAGGGTGAATAGAGTAAATCTAATCCGTGTTCTATTTTTGAAGGTGCATTTGATTTTGGATTCTAGCTGATTTATGGACAAGATTATTTAGTTCTCGATATGGGTTATGAATTTTAGTGTGATAATTTCAATTCTGTGATCCGAACGTTCATTCTCTGGGTTAATTCAGTCGATCTGAGGTAAAAAATACAGGCCGCAGACTGTGTTCGCTCACCCAACATCTTGGAGTCGTGATTACAGTGCTTGGTCGAGTAACTTGACTACTTGATTTTACGTATTTATATTATTATACGCTGCTCTCTTTTCTATTATTTGCAGATGAAGCTGGCTTTATTTTATAAAATTGTAAATCTTGATGAAATAAAGGATTTTCTGGAGCTTATACAAACAGATGTCGACTGTAGTTTGAGAGCTGTTCAAATCGAGGAGAACCTATCGTTCGCGTCTTTATTAGATCTCATTTACACCAGATGTAGTCTTAGTAGATATACAATAGATTTAGTTTTGCAGTACAATCCCAAAAGGAAGTTCGACCATGCAAAGTCTACCATTTTCTTGCATGATAACGGCGATGTTGTGGGATTTTTAAGCCAACATGAGAATGAGGATTCAACGAGACACACCTTGAAAGTTGTTTTGCGTCTTGAGGGAGTGGCAGAATGCGCGCCTAAGATCCTGAACCAAGATGGCACGCAGACTGACTTCATGGTTATGCCAAGACATGAGTCCACGACATTCGATGTGGCAATGCGTGTACCAATGCTAACGGACTGGTTGCACATAAGCTCAACGTCAATGAGACAGAAGTCATGATGAACATTCAGGCCAAGTCGCCTTATGTAGATGCATTTGCAGCATGAAATGGATCCGACAGGAGATCACACAGCCTTACCTCGCCGGCACCGAACTACGAAAGGATGCATGATGAGGAAGCATGTCGCGGCATACAATCTCCATGTCGTTATCATCAATGCACTTTTTCCACCCCCAAAGGTTCATGACAAGAAGAGAGGAAGGCCAATTTATCCGCATTTTACAGCGAAAGGCGAAGCAAAAATGAAGCGCAAGAATCGGTGTCTGAACTGCGGTGTCCTCGGACACTATGCGAAGACATGCAACAGTGGACATGTTGATTAGGAAAACAAAACTACAAGTGGATGGCGGGAGTGAGGACTGCAGCCTACAGTTCGTATCGTGCCCTTTCCAATTTTTCATTTGCTGAAAATTTAATTGAGACTTGAAAATAAAAATTCAGTTGTATTGATTTCATCCATGTAGTTGTGAATTCAGTTGTATTCATTACTTAACCATAATCTATTCATTAGCGTAATCAGGTTCTATAATATAATTTAACACTTCCAATATGTCAGGTATAACACGGCCTACGAGTAAAACGAGAACCTACATGAAAGCACATAATCCGTTGTAGACTGTTCTATTCACGTCAGACGGATAGAGCGCGACTATACGTGGTAGACCCGAACATACTGTGGGCATTAAACATTAACAATAAACAACCCTCCTGAACTCGGACAATCGTGAAAATCTCATAAGAGATATTTGTGCTTCAAATATACTGTAATCTCTATTCGAGAAGACGGTCGTCTAGGCCGCTTAAGCGCCGCCTAGGCGATGGGATGCCGCCCTCTACCTTCCCCGAATTACTGCTTAGATATTATATAAGCCCGCCTAGGCGGGCAGTTAGGCCACCAAAGCGCTAAGCGGCCTAGGGAACGCTTAGCGCTTTCTCGAACACTGACTGTAATCCATAGTTTTATCCACGTCTGACGGTACAAGCTCAACTATACGTGGTAATCTTAAGTCGGGCCCTAAACAATTAAACAAATAAAGCAATTGACAGCACCGCAATCCATCGTGGTGGAGAGACATTCGTGCTCCAACTATACTGTATTAAGCACAACATACGTGGTAAACCCGGATCATGCAGTCGAGCCCTGAACTATTAAACAAACAAAGCTATCGACAAGACCGCGACATGTCATTGTTATCCAGGAAGAGTCATTTGTACTCCAATTATCTTGTAATCCATGGTTCTTTCTATCCACGTCTAACGGTACGAGCTTGACTATACGCGGTAATCCTGGTTACCTCAGTCGGGCCCTAAACAATTAAACAAACAAAGCAATCGAGAAGACGACAACTATACGTGGTAAACTTGGATAATGCAGTCGGACCCTAAAAAATAACACTAAACATAATCTAAATTTCGTTTAAATAACGCCCAGAGTCATAATTGTGGTATATATTTCATCACTTTTATACATTTTAAATTTCGTTTAACATCTATATAAACCGTGAGACAAACATTGTATGATTGATTCACATTCAATACACGTTGCACTTACGAGGTATGTGATGAAGTCTCTTAATTTTTAATTTACTTGAAAATATTATCTCCAATTTCACAAGTGTCTTAGCAGTTAGTACTTGATAAAAATTAATGTATTCACATGCATGTTTGTCCATTTATACTCACTTAGCGTGTCAAATAGAGTAATTAAGATTATTTTATATTTTAGCCATAATTAAATACCCGAATAGTAAAGTCGGACATAACTTATCAGTCGACAAAACCACGACGCATTCGCGATTAACCCAGATATCTTAGTCGGGCCCTTAACCTAAACCCTAAACCTAAAATACTTATTTATTTTAATACTTATCCAAAAAATAAAATAAAACACTGCACGTGTTGTCTTTTCATAGACTGCGCGTGTAATCTTTTCATAAACTGCGCGTCTTTCCATGAAAGAGCGATTATTTTCATATTATGTTGTGATGTAGAACAACTGAAATAATTATGATTATTCAAGATATTGTTCTATAAATACATACAACAACAACCAAGAAAATTTAATCCTCATTCGTAAGTCGTAACACATGGTTACCAACGTCGTTTTCTTCTCTGATTCCGTCACCGCCAGAATAGGGCATACCATATTATTACGTGCAGTTATCTTTATCTTGGAAGACAAACCAGCAGCCTTCTATCAATTGCACCCCCCTACAAAAAATAAAATAAAAAATAAAATGCAACTACTACATTGCCCTACAAAGTGTCTTTCCGCCTTCCGGCCTGCTCCTATACTATATGTGTCTCTTCGTCTTCATACTCGCCCCTCGCTGGCATCAGTCGATAAAAGTGCGAGCATTCGTATTTTTTAAATTCCATTACTCATACCTATATCACCCAACCATACATGCTTTACACATGTATAGTTTCGGAATGGTGCGCTGTATTGCGGGAATCGCGCAACCATACGTTTTTTACACTTTCCAAATGAAATGACTCTCTTGCCCTCCAAAGTGTCTTTTTGCCTTCCGGCTTGCTCCTATATGTGTCTTTTCGTTTTCATATGCGCCCCTTCCTAAGGGCGTCATTCGATACAAGCGCAACCATACGTGTTTTGTATAAGCGCACTTTGCTGGAAAACTTCACCAAACACATAATCAAGATGCCTGACTTGCATCAAAATTCTTCTTCATCCGATACGCATGACGAACCGGATGTAAACAACCACGCTGCACCACCAGCACCAGTGGATAAGGATGAACCTCGGGTGAACCCAGTGTACGAGAAGTCGGGCGATGGAGACAGGTCGGCCCCCCGGCTGCCCAGCGACTTGGCTGACTAGTCGGCCGACCAGCGCAACCCCTTCCCCCTATTTTTTATTTTTTAATCAAATATATATATAAAAAAAGGTTCAACATAAATAGAATACAAAAATACACTAAAAAGAAGTCAAAGTTTTGCAAAACAATATTCAAATAATTTAGATATCAAATTTCATCATTAATCTTCATAGGTAATCCTTCTTATTCGTTAGCCTCGGTCTCACTCTCAGCCTCGTGATCCGACTCAAATTTTCTTTGTTAGTTGCGTTAGGTTAGAACTTTTTTTTGTTAGTTGCATAGTTTAGAACTTTTTTTGTGTTAGTTGCGTTAGGTTAAAACTTGAAATGTACA
This sequence comes from Pinguicula primuliflora, assembly GCA_025802335.1. Lineage (NCBI taxonomy): Eukaryota > Viridiplantae > Streptophyta > Magnoliopsida > Lamiales > Lentibulariaceae > Pinguicula > Pinguicula primuliflora. Next base: position 10,013 of record JAOYMZ010058833.1, read on the forward strand.
AAAATATGAAATTTGGCCGTTTTAAAAGAAAAAGGAAGAGAAAATTTAACAAAAATTTGAAATTGAGCCGTTTTAGGCCGAACAGATCGGGGCGGCCGACTTATCGGTCAGGGCAGCTGCCTCACCGCACGGCCACCCAGCCACGCCGATTAAGCCAAAAACGGGGTGCCAGCGAGGTTTCAGCCGACTAGTCGGGCGACTTATCACCGGGGCGGCCGACTTCTCGAACACTGGGTGAACCTATTTTGTTGTTTTAAACATATTTATATCGCATAATTTGAATACATATTTACTATTGTTGGTATATATTTTTGGCTTCTAAAATTGATTCTGAGGCTACAGAGGTTGGTAGTCTGATGGAGGAGTGGTCGAACGACTCAAGTGATGTTGGTGATACTAATGAGGAACCTGAAGACACTGAAGATGCAGAGGATGAGGAGGAAGAAGAGGAGGAGGAGGAGGAAGAAGGAGAAGAGGATGGGGAGAAGGAGGAAGAGGAGGGAGAGGAAGAAGATCATGGTGATGCTGATGATGCGGAAGAAGAAGAGGAGGAACGGGAGGAAGACGAGGTACCGGAACCCGATTCCCTGGTGGTCGCCGCTGCTCAGCACGCATGGGAAGAAGAACTAGAAGGATACTGGAGGAAAATGGACCTCATTCTGCAAGGGTCACCACCTCAATCCCCTCCAATACCTCCGCATCAATCACCTCCACCTCAATCTGCATTTCCTAGAAGAGACTCCAGGCATGGGTCGTCTCCATCCTCAGATGGAGATGCAATGCCCAGGAGTGATGAAGGTAGATACTGACATGTTTCATCCTCCTCCCCCTCAGATAGTGATCCTGACTGCTGAATCATATACTTTTGACACTTATTTTTCCCATATCATTACACATTTTTACTGCGTAATGACATGAGTATACGTATGATGAACTTTTAACTTGATATGTTGAGTATCAGATCTTCCATTTCTGAATAGATCAAATGAAGTTCACAAAACATGTCACCTACTCACCAAATTTGTCTCAAACGTCAATCAAGTTCTTGATAAACCCTGCACTAATAGGAATCTCTGCATAGATCGTGCATGACCCTGTATAGTATAGTAGAGCGAGTTAATTCCGAATGTCTATGATATCGACAGTCGTGTTTCGCCCGACGACAGTAGTCGTTCTTGTGCATATTTGAGCAACTCTTGCTGGACAGCACATTCGTTCGGAACCTAATAGCATATTCGTTCGAAACTCGGTAGGACATTCGTTCTTAACCAGGATAGTCGAGACTAGATGAACCAAATTATTAGCAACATTCTAGACTAGATTCTTCCTATTTAATTTCCACAAGCAACCTGGATACGATTATTTCGGTAACCATAGCGGAGTATCGTTAGACGAGGTAGACGAACCTCAATGTTGATCGGCATCATCTTCTATTCTTCCGAGATGCTGAACGAAGCATTCGCGATAGGTAGCTATTCGATCCAACACGTTCATTTGTATCATACAGTGGTTGATGTCACTGCGTATGGCTCTCCCTCCAAGTAATTCGGTTAGAAGGGCAAAGTAAGAAGCAACGTCAAAGAATTTGATCGTGCCGAACACCCGATGAAGTTTAGAGGTAGAAGCAACAAAATTGGGTGATAAGCTCCAAAAGATAATGACAATTCGAGCTGCATTAGTGGCATCGAGGTTATCCAGACTGAACCTGTCAGGCCATGCAGGGTCATGGTGTTCAGCGGTCACAAAGTCAAAGGCGGTAGTTGTCACGATAAGGTCGTCGAGTGCGGCATCGAGGGCTGCATTGGATGCAAAATTGCCTGGTTCGGCAATGTTGTTGCATAGGGAGACGAGGTGCACAGCTTCGGAGGCGAAGACGATTGCAAAGACGATGATGGCACGGAAGTCGATGATTGTGACGACAATAAGCTCGGAGGCGATCACGACAAGGGCGGTTACTGAATCGGCTAAAGGTTTTTTCACCATCGGAGATGATACAGTAAAAAGTCTTTCTGCTGTTGACTTGTTTACAACATATTAAGACGATTTAGTATTTTCTTCCTTTTCTTTTTATGCATTTTAAGTAAAAGAACAATAAAAGCAAATCTATATTATAAAGCAGGAGACCCCAACTCAAGTTTTCCCAAAATTTTGCACACAAAACGACACATGTCAGATTAAATCAAACCTCATTGGTGGAAAGAAAGAAAAAGAAAGAAAAAGAAAGGAAAAGAAAAGAAAGAAAAAAAAAGAAAAAAAAAGCAAAGAAAGAAAAAAAAAAAAGAAAAAAAGGAAAAAAATAGAAAAAAAAAAGAAAAAAAAGAAAAGAGAAAAATGAAAACGAACAAAACCACATCTCCCACACAGGTAATTTTACGCACCAGTGGCTTCAGGCACGGGCTATTCACTAGTATTATATATAAGGAGGGATTCTTATTTGGTCAATGTTTATGTGTTCAATAATTAGTACTATCTGTTCCTCAACTTTAATTTGAGTATTGATCTTACGATCTTACATGTGTCATTTAAATAATTTTAAATGAACTATCTAGGTTAAATGGCTACACTCATAGTAGACTAATGACATTAATTAATTATTTACCAAAACAAATTGTGAATATGAGAATTAACTATATATAAGTACGTTTAATTTTCAATATTTGAACCAGATTAATGATGGTAGATATAGGATGATAATCCTAATTATTAAAGTATTGTGAATCAATCATGAAGATTATGATACTAATTTTATTATTCTAATATTATTAATCTTAATATAATTACATATTTCTTTTTGAGAAATGCCTCTTGTACAAATAAGAAACCGAATCATTAAATCGTAAGTCATTTGTTGAGCGTGGGTCCCACAAAAAACACACACACACACGAGTGTGTAGCTGTCGTTAGACATGAAGAAAATGCTACACTTACTAACTCAAGTCCTACTTAATTATGTATATTCACTAAAACGTCACCGTTTAGTTTAGTTGCTATCAATTTTTTTTTTTAAAAAGAAAACTCTTAGGAGCCCGATGACGTTATTTCTCCAGCCAAAAACTTAACCTAACAGCACAAAAAACTTAACATGGCAGCAACAAAACAATAACCTGGTAGTAAAAAAATCAATAATCTGACAGCAGAAAAAACCGATTCCTAGCAGAATCAGAATTACAACTCGTCCAATTTAAT
>JAOYMZ010058843.1:0-13198 GCA_025802335.1 Pinguicula primuliflora
AGTTTATTTGTTAATCGTGTCAGATCAACGGAGTTTTCCGGCATCCGACGATTAATTCTATCTTTTCGTTTATTCCCACTGCATCACTTTCTTTCTTCTTCATTTCTTACAGAGTGAAGATCCCCACAGACACACCATTTAGCATCAGGATCTAATCTCAATCTGTTTAATATAGCTGCCCATATTCGCCTTTTCCCTGCAACAGTACATGGAGAGTACACAGATATTATTTTCACTTCAGAGTCAGTTTCTTTCCATTTTCCAGTGAGTTCAATTAATCCATCTTCTGCCTAACTACTTGTTAATTCAAATGAGTCTTGCCTCCACAAACAAATTAGCCCCCCTGATAATCCATTCGAGGTTGTGTCAATATAATCAATCTCATCAACACCCCACATCCTTGTACATACTCGTCTCAATATCCTCTGATGTTTAGTCTCCAGAAGGCATATCATTTGTAGGTCATATCTTCTAATCAGCTGCGCAAGTTCTTGTTTTTGGGGGGGCTTCCCCAGCCACAAATATTATAGTTTAATATCCGCATTAAAAACTTCCTCCACCTTCATAACGTGTATGACAGAGATCTATGCATTTACTGCACGATCTCTTTCCTCCATTTGCATAATGGCAAACAAATGTTCTTCACTTAGCTCAATTCCTATAGAGTTTGCTAGAGTAACTGTGTTTTGTGGTTGAGCCAATGTGGTGTCTTGAGTTTCAGGAACATAATCATGCATCACTCTCGTTCTTCTCCTTTGCCTCATCACTTGTATTCTTCGCCGTCTGCAATCCCTTGCTTTTACTTAATTCCATAACCTTTACAGGCTAGCCGTATATCACCCAATTTGCTTGTGAGGATATATTCATTGGTGAGTTTTTTTCATTCTCTGCGCATTAGCTTTCTTTTTTATCACTGCTCCCCCACATGCACATTTTGCTAAAACATTCTGTTTGTCATCAAGTACCTTTACTATCCCTTTCACCCAGGAGTGTATGAGGCGATATTGAGGGTTTGAGAAGCCAAATCCCTTTGCACGAGTTTATTCACTATAGTCATACTTGTATTTGCATTTTCTAGTGGCAGATTTCTTGTTGCTGGTGAGTTACTCATTTCCACTTTCTTCCGCGTTGTCTTAGGTTCTTCTGCCTCTTCTTCTATTTCCTCCTCTATTTCAACTTCATGAACCCAAGAATCTATCACAAATTCCCGAAAACCAGACATGTTCCTTCTTCTGGTCGTATTTATATGTAGATTGCAGTATCTTAATTCCTGGTGGGCCAATGTTTATTGATCGATCATTAGCACCTCCCCCATTTGCTTTCCAATCCATGTCAGGCATTGCACATTCCAGCAGTGTAGGGGTAAACCCCTAATTTTAAGCCAAACTTTCCTCTTCATCAATTCTAGCATTCTTTTCCCATTTTTGAATGCTATGAAATGAGTTATTTTGTGGTACCTAACCCACGGCCAGTAGGGATTCACACTGTAATCCCCACAATCCTTGTATGATCACCTTATTTCCTTCAATAGGAAGGATTGAGAAATCTGCATAGCCAGATCTTTTCATGAGTATTTCAGTATTGAGTTGAGTGTCCTCACCCTCTTTCTTTAGTTCTGCTATTAGGGCACTCCGTAACCATTCCTGGTCTTTTGTGGTGGGCACATAGGTATTTGACTTGGGTTTAGCTTCTCTGGGCGTAGGATCCCCATTTTTGTTTACCATATCAGCATATGTGAAGCCTTTCTGTAAGAGATCATTATAACCTTCAGCCTTCTTCTCACTTATGCCATTTTTCCTCGCACTCACCTCATTATTTATGTACTGATTTCGTTTGTTCATATGTTGCCGATCTTGATAACGAGCCACATTGACCTGGAGTGTGTATCCATTTATCTGTTTACCATTAATCTTTGCTGCAAGTTCTGACGAATTTGAATTTGCTTTATATCAAGCAAATCCAAATTTCTTCCCGTTCATTCCCAGTTTGTTCGTGATGAAGATATCAAAAATCAGGCCATACTCTTTCAACGCCTTCGCCATGTCTCCAGCATTCCAATCCGGAGGGAAGTTTGTGAAGGATAGTGAGGTTAGCTGACACCTCATTTTCTGAATTTGTTTGTATTGCTCTCCTTGGAACCTCACCATCGTCTGAGTTTTTTCCCAGGGGGAGCGAGACGCTGGAGAACCGACTTCCGGGGAAGCACTTGGTCCATTCACTGTCTCCCACTCCATCCCCAGAGTCAGGCGACTGACCCTTTTCCGGACTGGTGTTGATGTTGATTGCTGGCTCCTTTCCTTCGCGATGGGGATTGCCACCATTGGCATTGCCGGTCAATCCACAGTGATGGAATTCAAATATTGAAATGTCCATGTCCCGCCTTCTCTCGGTTAGCTATTAGCTAAGAAGAGCTACCTACGTTGTGAGAGACCTTGTCCCTAGGTGGTTAGTGTTGAGATAAAGATCGAAAATTTCACTATTTAGCAAGACACAATTAATGTTGTGCTGGCAATCTATAGCGAATTTGATTGTTGAAATTTATGAGTTTTCTTCTCCTCCGAATGCTACGGTGTCGGATGGTATCGAATTCTAATCTGAACCGTTGGATCAAAATTCAACGTTTCAGATCAAATGTCTAATTTAACATCCACTTAAAATACTTTTGATCTGAACCGTTGAATATTTATCCAACGGTCCAGATTAAAATTCGGCATCATTCGGCACCATAACATTTGGGAGATCAAAAAAATTCTGAAATTTACATCTAAATTTTTTAGATGAAGTGATGGTATTGTTATAATCTTTTACTTAGTTAGAGTTTTTTGAGCCGCGGGGCTATTAATTTTATAGTTTGGCTATTTTGGTAAATTATTGTCTTTTTGTAAAATTAGCTTCTCAGGAATACTTTTAAAAAATGGTTTTATAAAGAAGTTATAAAATATTTGCAATGAGAGCTTTACTGTGCTAAAAGTTAAGAAAATAGTGCGTCAAACTAAATATAATACGAGAAAATTGATGGTCATTTGGGTATCATCCATTTATTTATATGGACAAAATTAATTTAAAAGTGAAATTTGAAATAATTAAAAAGTTGTGACCGACTTAAGCCTCTCACAAGCAACTACATGACAGCTTTTGATTTTTGGATTTTTGGGAACTTTTTCACTATTAGAAGCCAAGATTGCAAATATTTTAAAATGAGTTTCTACGATTAAAAAGCCAAAAATAACTTTGAAGAGAATTCGCAAACATAACCTTCATGCTATTATGGCTTGTACGGAATAATATGTCTTGTGAAGATTAGTTGATAAAAGTCTGTACACTGGATGCATGCTCCTATATTAGTCAAAAACTCTGTGATGAGGAACAACTATAACATTTACCTACCTCAAAAAAAAGTTTAACCAATGGGCCATTTTTCACTTTTAATTTATAATATTCGTGACAGATATAAATTTTTTTGAATAATTGTTTATGGGAAATGCCAAACATACTACCTTAAAATCGAAATATCTGACCAAATTTGTAGGAAAGGACGAAACTATTCCTGACTTGACAAGGTGTTACTTATTCGGTTCCAGTATCAGGGCCCATTGTTTATCGGATGAGGGCATCTGAAAATTTTCTGTAATGGAACCATCGTGTACTGGATAACAGGGGTTGAGGGGGCGTACAATGCAAAAAAAATTGCATAATGTGCAGTGCCTACAGTGCCTATTTGGCACTGCGGGATTGGTGTGGTAGATGGGCCGGTGTTTAACACTTTTGCGTGAATCCATTGGCTGGCCAATCACAGAATGTCACGATAGTGCATACTAGACAATTGAGCATACTCCCCAAATCCAGATAACAGGGCCTCCTGGTAGTTGACACGCAACGGAAGCTCCGATTTTCCTCACATGGCTTCCGTCCCACATACTGCCTTCTCTCCCATTTTCTCTATCTGCGCACGTCCGTACATAAGGCCGCAAACTTTCTTTCCTTTAACCAAGTCGCGACCTTCACTTAGAATCCGAGCAGGCGAGACGGACCCGTTGGGCGATTTCGGCGCCAGGGATCCTTACCCCGCCGAAATTGAGAGTAATTTTGGTGAAAAAGTTTTGGGGAATGTCAGCACGGAGCACAAGATTTTGATTCCAACTGCTAAGGCCCTATCTCTGATGGAGCAGGAATGTGTTCCAGTTTCTCAGCTTCAGGGCCCCATGCCCAAGGATGTGGCAAAGCAGCTGCTATTCAAGGTTCATTCCTTGTTCAGCTTGTGATATTTTTACCTCCTGAAATCAATCTTCATTTGCTTCATGTTATTCAGGTAGTTGGGTGGAGAATTGTTGAAGAGGGAGGGAGTTTAAAGCTGCAAGGTATGTGGAAAGTAAGGGATAGAAAATGTGGGGAAGAACTCATAAACAGAATCATTAAAGCAGCAGAATCAAAAGGGCATCTCCCCATTCTTCATTTCGAGGAGCCCAATCAAGTTTCAGCTCAGCTCTGGACCTCGTCGATTGGTGAGCAAGTAGTATAGTTTCTCATTATCTGCACATTTTCTTCTTGCATGTGTTCGAGGATTAATGATGCATCATGGGTTGATTTGATGCAGGGGGTTTGAGCATGAATGATTTCATAGTTGCTGCTACCATAGATAATGTAAAAGTATCAGATCTTCAGCCTAGGTTGAGAGTTTGGGCTTAAAACATCAACTGCATTCTTAGTTTGTAAAAACTCATTGCGATAATTCCATGATTTTGGTTTATTGATAGATAAGCAAAGTAACAAAAGTAGGTTCCTTGATGTGCTTCTTTCTAGTTGGGCTTAAAACTAGTGTTTCGAGAAAGCATATAAACGGCCTAATCAGTCAATTTGGCAATATTTGAGCAGGGCGGAAGGTGACTGTCGACTGGCTTCTCTAACAGAGCTTAAAACTAATGTATACCACCCCACATCAACTGCATTCTTAGTTTGTAAGAACTCATTGCAATAATTCCAAGATTTTGGTTTATTGATAGATAAGCAAAGTAACAAAAGTAAGTTCCTTGATGTGCTTCTTTCTAGTTGGTCTGTAGAACTTTGAGGCTATTAGTCTTGAGCACATGGCAAATGGGGCAGAATCTGGTGGCTGCATTACAGTGTGCGCATAGGCTGATATGGCGGCACGGCCATACCATTATGGTGGCTAGCTGCATTTTGCAGGCCTTGCAGTCGAGCTTCACATGCCCGGAGTTCGTGAAAGCAGTGTTGTGATCCCTTTTCGGCTTCATATTAATTCTCTTGGCTACCTGCAGGGAAGCCTTCAGGGCTGTAGTGGCACGCTCCATGTAACTCAGCCTGTTGTACAGCATCTTCACCAGCTCCTTGTATAGCTCCATGAATCTTTCCAACTCTGCATTCCTGACTGATTTCCCTTTCAATTGCAGATCCTTGAGTTTCATCTTTTTTGCTACCCTCTCCATAGCCAGGTGGCAGAGATGGCGTTTGTTCTCCTCCATCATCCTCATAATGTCATTCCTTAGATTCTCACTCTGCAGATAACAAAATCGAGGTTCAAATTCACACACACCACAGAGTATATCCTGTACAGAGAAAAATATATACATGATCTGATATAATCTGGTTGATTGTCATGTTCTGATTCTCCATGCTGTGTTGGAGATGGCTGAAGTTCAACGAGAAGGCCTTCAAAGGCGCAGCGGCGTTCAGTATTTGCTTCACCCTCTGCGGTGGCCCTCCATGTTCTCCGGTGAAGACTCCTCCTCCGTTCTCCTCCTTGCAGGATCTCTTGGGATCTGCGAGTAAAGATGATGATATGAATCAATGAAATGAATGAACTAAAGAATCCTATCTGTGGACTTGCGAGTTGATCACCCGCACCTCCATTATCAGCGACCATCAGAGCTGTTGGTAGTGTGGAAATTGTTGTACTTTTGATGCTGCTGCCATTGGTGTAGAGTAGAGGAGTGCAGCTGTATTTTTATGTGAGTGAATGCGAAACGACGCAACCTTCAGAGAAGGTTCATCCAAACTCTTTGGTGCCCAAAGGCGCATGCTTTCAGCATTTCGCAGAACACGTAGGGCGAAAAATGGGAACTTCATAAACAATCTTCCATGAATGGCTTTACAACTTTGATTAGGAAACTTTTGATGTATTAGCAAAATTTAAATCATGGACTAATTGATAAATTGAATTAGAATTTTTTTTCCGGATTATTCTAACGCCTCATCGTGAATTGAGTAAGCTTGATATGGATCAAAAGTGTTACATGTATCGAGAATTTTTTGTACCGATGAATTCAAGACATACACCAACACCATTTTATTATTGTAGAGTTATTAAAGAACATGACATTTGTTTGAGTGATTATGGAATATATTCATCTGACGGATTCTTCAGTGTTTAATATTATTGTGCTCAATTTTTATGTGTAGTCATTGATTTGACAATCTGATGGTTTACAGTTTGGTCATCTAAGTCATTTTAAGTGACTCGTCTAATCTCAGCCGTTATATTGTGAGATAACGACTTATATTAGAATTGAACACATTAATTAATTATTGAGCATAATAACATTGAACAACTCATCTCCAAAGGGGACGAGGTCTCAGGTTCGATCCCCACTGGGTGCAAACAATTCTTTGGGACCACGACCGTGGGCCAAAGGCCCGAGATTTACCCGGTTCATATGGAGGTGCCGCTTTGCATGGATCCCATGAATTAGTCGGACCAAAAATGATTCCGGATACCATGGTTATCCAAAAAAAACATTGAGCAACTCAGAATTTATCATATTGATTTGAGAGTAACTTCGATATTTATGTCAAATTTCGATGCGAGGATTCAAAAACTAAGTATTACTTTTTTATTTTGACGATCGAAAAATGTCCAAAAAGTAAGAGTACCGAAATTCGGTGCACTTGTTTTTCAGGTACATTTATTATTTCTATTTTTTTTGTAGCATGCCAATATATTATATATGTGTACACTTAAATTAAAACGATATCGTTTTAACTATTGTACTCAATTAACTACAAAATTTATGAGTAGCTGAAAATCAACACAAGTGATAAAATCCACAACTTTAAAATTGCGAATAACTCACGTCCTCTTACATGATGTTGTGTGGGTTTCACATGATGTGATGTGGGATCCATCCTAATAGGACTGTAAACGAATAGAGTCGCTCGCAAACAAACTCGAGTTCGGCTCGATAAAAACTCGTTCGTTCGGTTCGAAAACCTTAACGAGCTCGAGCCTGAACTTCTGTTCGCAAACAGTCTTAACGAGCTCGAGCTTATTCGAGAGCTCTTAACGAGCCGCTCGCGAGCTTTAATATAATAATATTATATTATTTAATATATATATTAAATAAAATAAAAATAATAATAAAAATAATAAAAAATAACAAAAAATAATAAAAAGCTCGTGAGCTCGTTCGAGAGCCTGTTCACAAACGTGTTCGTGAGCTCGGTTCGTAAGCTTGTTCATGAACAGGCTCGCGAGCCGCTCGCGAACACGCTCGAACCGAGCTCGAACACAGAATTATGCTCGTTAAGCTCGCGAGCCGAGCTCGAGCTCGGCTCGTTTACAGCCCTACACCCTGGAGAGGGGGCGTGAATTATGCTCGAAAATCAACATTTTACCGTTTATCTGCCCATATCAACAGGTCATTTTTGTCCCGGGCCCGGTACACCCAGTAGGAAGTTGCCATTCCCTGCTAAAAATCTAAATTTTTTTCCCTTCCCAAGTTTCGAACCCTGCTTCCCTCTCTCTTCCCTGCCAGCTCGCGAAGCTCCTGCACCATCTCGGCTGCCGTTGTTGTTTGATAATATATGGACAATGTTAATCTATAACCCATAATAAACCCAAAACTTAAAAAAAATATACAAAAACACATAAAATTGTATAAACCCAAGTGCTAAATCCTATAAACTCAAGGGCTAAACTCTATAAACCTAAGAGCTAAATGCTATTTTTCAAAATTAATAAGCCACCGTAAAAATCTAAAATTCTATCATATAATATAAATCATAAAACTTAATGTTATAAACTATAAATGGTATATTTCAATTTTATAAACTGTAGTAATTATTTTATATATTATTAATTATTGTATATTTATTACTAATTATATTACATTTATTACTAATAATAAAACTATTATAATTTACATAAAAACCCTTGTACCGACCCGTTACAATCCAGGCCCAGTACTTATCTTGATTACTCATCGTACTGCGCAATATCAATTGTAGTACAACACTTGTACCAGAAATCTACATCTTTGCTCGGACAAATAGCACACGCCCAAAGTCAATCTCCGGCCGTCACCTGCTTCTATTGGTGTTGCCTCTTTCGAGATTCTCCGGCTACAGATAGAGAGGGAGAGACTATGGCTGCTTCCATCGCAGCGGCCATTCCCAGTGCCTCGATATGTCGTTTATCTCCCACGCAAGGTTTGTCATTATTTTTTGCGTTAATACCCGATTACTGGTTTCTACTAATATGTGCTAAAACACTGTCTTTTCACTTGTTTTGTCGCAGGCTTTTGTGGGTCGAATCGGAGTTTCCAATGCAGAAAGAATCGGGTGAGTTGGCGTTCTTTTACATTACTGAGCATGCATTAGGTTCGGTCTTCGTTTGTTGTTGGATGTTAGATGTTTGCCGTGACGGATAGTGCAATTACATTGAGCTAATAGCGAGTTCACTGCAATGTAGTGTAGTATAGGTGATCGACGAAATGACTGTGTGGACACTGCCCCGCTCTGCTCTGTGGTTTTCGTTAGTATTGTAGTTCATGATCATTCATAGCTGTTTGAATCTGTTCTGCAGAAGTATAATGCGAAAAAATCTATCAGGGGTGTCGTCAGAGCGAAGATTGATCATAACCCCCCACCATATTCACTCGTAAGGCAATTTTTATCCTTAGCAAGAATCTAATGATAGCCATAGTAGGGATGAACTCGCATCGTTGATGCTGGAAAATATCGTGTAGGATGCTTTGGAACCTCACATGAGTCGTGAAACATTTGAATACCACTGGGGGAAGCATCACAGGGCGTACGTTGATAACCTTAACAAGCAAATAGTTGGTACTGAACTTGATACAAAGACGTTAGAGGAAATAATACTGCTTACATATAACAAAGGTGATCTCCTCCCGCCTTTTAACAATGCTGCGCAGGTATACATTTTGCCATCTTTTTTCTACTCAAGTTTAATAACTTACAGGAGTCCCACGGGTTCTTCAATCAATTTATGGATTATCTCTCAGTTGGTTCCTTTTCTACATGTTGGTAGGCATGGAATCATGAATTCTTCTGGGAGTCCATGAAACCGGGTGGCGGAGGTGGGCCGTCTGGCGAACTTCTGGAATTGATCAACAGAGATTTTGGTAGTTTTGAGGCTTTTGTCAATGAATTCAAGGCAGCTGCAGCAACACAATTTGGATCTGGTTGGGCATGGCTCGTGTGTAAGCACTATAAAAAAATTTCTTGTCCATTTTATAAATACATGACCGCACTTTATTTTATATAGAAATAGAGATGAATCTAGATGAAATCTCAAGCTCTTGTCTGCAGACAAAGCTAATAGACTTGACGTTGGAAACGCAATAAATCCACTTCCATCTGATGAAGACAAGAAGCTAGTGGTGGTGAAGAGTCCAAATGCTATAAATCCTCTTGTCTGGGATTACTCCGTTAGTACAAAATTTAACCTTTCTCTACATGTTTTTATCCATTGCCATTTGTCAATACAAACTGATAAATATCGGTTTCTACTAAGAGCTGTCTCTTACTGGTTCTTCCATGTAAATTATTTCTTGTACCCGTCTATTTACCGCACTACATACAATTACTTGACGAATGCATCAAGATCATATGTTTTGTTAGTTCCCTGATATATTCACCAACCAATCACATTAAGTACCTTTTTAATTCACTTGGCCATGTGTTGTTTTGGATTATAAGCTCCTTTCAAGTTTAGATTATTCCTTACCAGTATATTTTATTGATATATTGTGCTTTTGCTGGTGCAGCCCCTGCTCACACTTGACGTCTGGGAGGTATGAGATCATAATTCTTAGCCGTCTATCATCCATCCCCTTCCCCCAATCCCAAATATCTTGATACACATGTAAATGGTACTCCATCATCCCTAATACACCGTTTTCTTCTCTTTGATGCAGCATGCTTATTACCTTGATTTCCAGGTTAGTCTCCTCGATGTCTATGTTTCATCTTTGGTTGATTAGTGAGCATTTTTGAGGTATGAATTCCATGCCATTAATTCCAGAACCGGCGTCCCGACTACATATCAACTTTTCTGGAGAAGCTCGTTTCTTGGGATGCTGTCAGTGCTCGGCTGGAAGTTGCAAAGGCCAAAGCCGCAGAGCCGGAGGCAGAGGAAGAGAGGTTAAAAACAGGGTACGAAGCGGACGACCAAAGTACAGAGGATGCATAAGTGATTTTTGATGGCTGATGAATAAGATTCTGAGGTTCATGAGTCCCACTGTCATGAAGTGTTGGTATTCTGGTAGAGATGAGTACGAAGAAGAAAACAGTTTTCTTATATTTGTGTATCCATTCGCCTATACATTTGGGATGGCCGCCACCAAATTATTTCAACAGCAAAAGGTAAGATACAGGGAACCTTGTAAGAATTACCCAAAATCCAGGGAAGGTTGATCCTGATAAATAACAAAGATACAGGGAACCTTGTAGGTATACAACTGCTGAGCAAGAAACCCTTTTGAAGTTTGATTCTAAAGTGAGAACATATATACATTAAACTGCTCAAATTCTTTTATTGTTCCTTCAGATTCAAGACCATTTTTCATGTCCTCAAGGCAGCTGTAAGGTCCATTAGTACCTACCTCCAGCAATTCATAGTAAAGGCCAAAAGCTTCTGATAGCATCCGAGCTTCATAAAGGCAAGTAAGAACTGTATTGCAGGGAGAGGCATTAACACACCGGTCATTTGTCAAACAAAATGAAACCAACTTGCATGCTTGTGATAGTTTCTTCTCTTTGCAAAGGAAGGAAACTATTCACCAATTTCTTGTTTCTCACAATAACCTCTCACGATATGAAGAATGTTTTCCTTCATGGTGACCAACAGGAGGAGATATATATGGAGGGATCACCCGATTTTTCCCAAAGTTTCTCACTTAATGAGAAGTGTATATTGAAAAAAGCCTTGTATGGATTAAAACAGCTATCATAAGCTTAGTTTGTTCACTATTGCAATGAATTAATATGTATACCGACTGAGCAACTCTGATCACACATTGTTCTTGAAGCTAAGTGAGAGAGGTATTACATATCTTATTAATTATTATCTATGTGGATAATATAATGATCACATAAGATGATGATGAAGAAATTGAAGTATTGAAGAAACAGTTGTTCTAAGAGTTCGGGATGAAAGATTTGGGTAAGCTGAAATATTTTCTTGACTTTGAGGTTATGAGGAAAGCATAAGTGGTGATTTATATCTCCCAAAGAAAATATATCCAGGATTTAATGGCTGATACTTGAATGTTGGATTGTAAGCTCGTTGATGCACCAATGGTCCCAAACCATGGACTTAAAATTTGTGAGCGAGCTAAGACTGCAGATAAGTCAAGGTATCTACACCTTGTTGGGAAACTAATCTACATATCACATACAAGACCTGACATTGCTTATGCGATTAGAGTAGTGACTCAATTCATGCATGCACCACAGTATGATCATATGGAAGTTGTTATGAGGATTTTGAGATACTTAAAAGGCTCCTCCGACTCTGGGATTGTCTTTAGGCAGATTGTCACCTAAAAATGAAGCATATACAGATGTTGACTTGAGGGTTGAAAATCATATGGACCGAAGGTCAACTTCGGGATACTTCACCTTGATCGGAGGTAATATTATTACCTGGAAGAGTAAGAAGCAAGAGGTTGTTGCATTGTCTAGTGCAGATGCAGAGTTTAGAGGAATTTCAAAGGAAGTGACCAAGATCTTGTGGATGAGGAAGTTGACAAATGAGTTGGAATTTCCACCAAACAAGTCATACCCATTGAAGTGTGATAACAAAGCAGCTATGCACATCTCTGAAAATCCGGTTCAACATGATGAAACAAAAATATATTGAGATTGATAGATATTTTATCAACTAAAAGTTAGAAAGAGGCGTTTTGACCTTACTATATATGGGATCAGAAAAGCAACTAACTGATATCCTCGCCAAAAGAGTAACAAGAATGAGTTTTCGTCATATAGTGAACAAATTAAGAATCGGATATCCCGACATCTAACTTGAGGATTTTGACCTTACTGAAGTCAATGATTGATGACAATGTCATTAATCATGTCTCCTACCTTTGATCTCAATAAAGTAGATTGCAATTCCTAGATTCAACGGATTGCAATGACTTAAGTTCTGTTTTGCGCAGAAGTACTACTATTTCTTCTAGTACTTCTTGTATTATTTCTACTACTACTTCTTATTTTCAGAATATGTAGTGTTTTGCGCAAGTGTTTAAAAATAATCATTTAAAATTTTGTTTTAATTACATATAACAAACTTAACATTAAATTACTAAAATAACTTTCATCTATTTAATCAAAATATATCAGTTAAGATTAATTTGGTTATAATAAATATTTATATTTGAATATTATTACAAAAATATCATGCTTATTTTTAAGAAGAAAAAAAAACATCTCATGCGGAGCTTATTTTTAAGAAGAGATAAGTTCTAAAAAAAGAACACGCACATGTACTTATATTACGCAAAATACTCATTTTATTTTAAAAAAGTGTTTATAAGCACAATTAAAATTATAAGCAATTCACGCAAAACATGATTTTATTTGATGAAAATAAGGAAATCATGTTTTCTATGTACGTTCAAGGGAGCAGAAATGCTATACCACAAGACACATTTAGCACAAGACGCACAAGACACACACATGGCAGCATACCATTCACTCATGGTGTTGCCCACACTTTATGATATCCAATCATATTCTGACACGTGTGTGTCTTGTGTTTCTTGTGCTAAATATGTCTTATATAGTATTTGTGTTAAGGAGAAACATTCAAAAAAAAGTTTCGAGATTAAAGGAAAATCACGCTTCAACTTTATGATATTTCCTTCATCATATATATCCTTTTTAACATTCCACCAAACCGGGGAACCACCGCCATGGAGGGGGAGTGACAGCA
>JAOYMZ010058854.1:0-13197 GCA_025802335.1 Pinguicula primuliflora
TGGAAGAGACTACGCCCCGGGATAGGAGATCTGCTCCTCCGCTTTTTGAGCCTCCTTGATCCGAGAATGTATCTATCGTTTCTTCTTTTGTAATGGCTTTGTGAGCCTCCATTGTATGAAAAAAAAAAAGATAATACAACAACTTTTACATCAAATCTTGACCACTTATATGAGGAGATCTAATGGCTTATATTAACTTAGAAATAATAAAATTAAAAAGGCAAGTGAAATAAGACTGTTCAGATCATCCTATTTCATCTTTTCGCTCCAGTCGAGTTGTTGCGGTGGAGTTGAAGCCGTCAACTACGCGGATTGCTTATCAGAAAGAGCCCCGGCTAACGATTTCCTCAGTAGTTCCCTCTTTTGGTTACTGGAGGTTCGAGACCCCCATTCCAGACACCATGAATTGGAGAACGAGGTAGAGAGACGCTGACGACGATGATGTTCGGAGCTTGGGGCGACAACAGCGTTGGGGTTGGGATTCTCGACGGTGGCAAAGGGGTGGGTTGGGATTCTCGACATGGAGTTGCTTCGGCCTGGTTCGTTGGTGGTTAATCGGGAAGCCCTCATAGTGACGTCAAATTCCGATGAATTTTGCGGTGTTCTACATTGGGGGTAGTGGAAGGCATCCATCAGAGGTGGACGGGGGTTGAGCTTGGGGATATAGCATCGTCGGAGATATGGGTTCGAAGAATTCAGTGGAGGAGGAGAAATTGGAGACAGAGTTAGAGAAATTAGGGTCTCGTTTGTTTTTTAATTTTTGTAATAAATGTGAACCGTTTTATCTAATCACATTAATGGTGCAGATTTGATGTAAAAACTGCTCTATTTTCTCATGTCATTTAATCATTCCCCATATAGAAGAATCCACGAAACTGGGTGGAAAATCTTATACACTTTGTAATGTAATTACCTGTATTCGCATAAAGCAATATACTTTTAATTTGTCAAAAAAAAAGGGACTTCCTTTCTCATATTAATTCTAAACTAAAGAAGTTTAGAATTAACGCTTTTGCCAATCAAATGAAAGACGATCCAATACAAAATTTCCTCGCTGCTACGTATGAATGAAAAAAAAGTATAAACACGGTTGTCAAACATGATTTTTGTGTAACAATTACTATTAGGGGTAGACATTTTAATTTTGAATTCTGAAATATTGGGCATTTTGAATTTTGAAATTTCGAATTCCGAAATTCGAAATTGTAATACGGAACGGATCAGGATGGCGGTTTAGCTTCCAAAATAATTTCGGAACGAATTCCGAATTTCAATCGAATTTCGAGTTCTGAATTCTGAATGTCCACCCCTAATTACTATAGAAAATTTTTGATGCACTCCTACTATGTATGTTGAGGCATCTGTTCAAGAAGGCGGTTGCCTAGACCGCTTAGGCGCCACCTAGGCGGCAGGATGTTGCCCCTCGCTTTGCCTGAATTCCCGCTTAGGCAGGCGCCTAGGCTGCTTAGGCATTGAGCGATCCCTGACCGCCTTATGATCCGTCTAGTACTTTCTCGAACACTGGTTGAGGCACCAGGTCTACCACCCGAGTAACCAAGACTCTACGGAAATGTAAAAGTAGCACTTAAAAGTGGAAGATACATGTTGAAAACAGAACGACAAATACGCATAGGAGAAAAAAAATGCATGTGAGCAGATTCAACATCGCCTCAAAACTTATTTCCTAGAATGCTGTTTTTAGTCTGAATCGTTCAAACTGTCACTCCCAACAGTTGTGCATGGCAGGCTCTAGACAGATCTCGACTCTTTTAGGACAAAATCTAGATAAGAAAACACGCAACGGTAGTGAAGTATTAATACACACTATTCGAGATGTCGCCGCCTAGGCGGTGTTTACCGGCTGACCGCCCCGACTTAGGGCTGGGCGGCCACCCAGGCGCAATGGGTGCTGCCAGGGTGGCAGCCCAGCCGGAAATTAAAAAGATTTTTTTTACCAAAAAAAACTTTCTTCCTTCTGGTCTGGCTGAGCGTTGCCTAGGTGGTCTCTGACCTCCGGTTGCTCCGCTTCCACTTCCCAACTTCTTGAACCTTGTAAGTACCAAGCACAATTTAACTGCTCAAAATATTAGAGTATCCGAAAATAGTATAATGAAGCAAAAGATCACGAAAAAGGACCAAAACAACATATTCGAACAGCCAAGGGCGAATCTAATGAAATAAAAGACACAGTATTTACGTGGTTCGGGTGAATCCCTACTCCACGGGAGGATCTTGGATCCATCTTTTTCTTTCTTGTTTTTTCTTGTTTTTCACTATACACTTTACATCATTATATAGGCAGTACAATACATAAGAAAGGTAACTCTCGGGATTAAAGTAATCCTGAAAAATCAGGAAGAGATTTGGGGATATCCCAAATCTCTCCTTATCCTCTAATCTTTTCCTTTCCAACACTCCCCTCAAGTTGGATGGTGGAGCATCCAACACCAAACTTGCTAACAGCTTCGTGAAATGCTCTCCCGATAACTACTTTTGTCAAAATGTCTGCTAACTGATCTTCTGAACGAACATATGGAAGTGTGATTACCCCAGCTTCCAACTTCTCTTTTATAAAATGTCTGTTAATCTTTACATGTTTTGTCATGCATGTTGTATAGGATTCTCTGAAATCTGTATTGCAGCCCGATTGTCACATCTTAGGGGACATGCCTATTCAGGGGGAAATCCCAACTCTATCATCAGTTTTCTCAACCACAATATTTTCGCGATCCCTCTGGCTATGCCACGAAACTCTGCCTCAGCACTTGACAAGGCCACCACCTTCTGCTTCTTACTCTTCCATGTAACCAGATTCCCACCAATGAGTGTGAAGTAGCCTGAAGTCGACTTCCAATATACTGGGTTCCCAGCCCAGTCAACGTCTGTGTATGCTTCCATGTTCAAATATCCATTGTTCCTGAAAATCACTCCAGTATCTGTAGTTCCTTTCAAGTATCGAACAACCCGTATTGTCGCATCCCAATGATCCTTTTGGGGATTTTGCATGAATTGACTAATGATGCCCACGGCGTATGCAATATCTGGTCTAGTGTGTGCCAGATAAATCAATTTCCCCACAAGGTGCTGGTATTGTTTCTGGTCGGCAGGCTCGGACCTATCTACAACCGTGATTCCATGATTCAATGACATAGGTGAGTCGGCAGGCTTGCAGTCCATGAGACCTGTCTCAGCTAACAGATCAAGAATATACTTTCACTGACAAATATAAATTCCCCTTTTTGATCGTAGTACCTCGATTCCCAGAAAATATTTAAGGGCACCCAAGTCTTTCATCTCGAATTTGCTAAATAGTTTTGACTTTAAGCTTGCTATTTCCTCCTCCTCATCCCCAGTTATCACCATATCATTTACATAGATGATAAGACACGTGATACCCTGTGGTCTTCTTTTCAAGAACAGAGTGTGGTCCGAGTTACTTCGGTGAAATCCATATCATCGCATTGCCAGGGTGAACCATCCAAACCAGACCCGGGGAGACTACTTTAGTCCATAAAGTGCTTTCCTCAACCTGCATCCTTCAGTGGGTCGAAATAAATATGTGAATCCCGGTGGGCTTTCCATATATGCTTTCTCTTCAAGATCTCCGTGAAGAAATGCATTCTTCACATCAAATTGGTGAAGTGGCCAGTCCCTGTTAGCTGCAATAGAAAACAACACACAAATACTATCTATCTTCACCACAGGATAGAATGTCTCAGAATAATCAATCTCATAGGTCTGGGTATATCCCGTAACCACTAGTCTTGCTTTGAACCACTCCACTGTTCCATCAGCTTTCCTTTTTATGGTACAAATCCATCTGCACCCCACGGGACTCTTCCCAATAGATATTTACAAGCCTCCCAAGTACGATTCTTCTCTAGGGCCTCCATTTCAGTTTCCATTGCTTTCTTCCACTCAAGTATGCTCAAGGCTTCTTCTACATTTCTAGAAACTTCTTCTTGATATAGAGCCATCGTGAATGCTTTAGCAGCCATGGTGAACCTCTCCCTGAATAGATTTGTGACCGGTTATCGTTTGGCTCCAAGAACATGATCAGCAATATATCTTCGAGTTGTTAGTCTTCTAGTCGACCTGTCTGGCAGTACCCGCCCTCGTGGTGGATCTGTAGAATCAACATGGACAGACATAGTATCCTGAAGTAAAGGCCCAGTGGGAGAAGTACTTACTGTGATATCCGAAGAAGGAGGGGTCGAAGTCACCACGGGTCCTTCAAATTGTATAACATGCATCGAGGTTGACAAGGCTATGGACGGGTCATGTGGCAGTGGTTGCGAGGGCATGGGTAGCTCTTTCTGAGGTTATCCACAATAGAGGGCAAGCTTATCCATTCTAGTGGGTCTTGTACTGGCTCTCCTGACCACTAGATGGAGAAGTATTGTTGAAATAAACTTCATTTTCAACAAAATCACAGTGAACTGTAGTAAAGAGTTTCTTTGTCACGGGATCATAACACCTGTATTCCTTTCTGGTGCACCCCATACCCAACAAACACACATTTCAGGGAGCATGATCCAAACTTCGTACGGTTCACCTTCGGAATGTGAACAAAGACATAGCATCCAAACACACGGGGTGATAGTGTGTGATAGGATGGCACCTTGGTATGAGTAAATAAGGCTTGAAGCGGTGTTGCAAGCTCGAGGATTTTAGTAGGCAGACGATTAGCTAGGTACGTAGCAGTAGCCAATGCCTCGGGCCAGTATATGGATGGTACACCTGAATCCAACATTAGAGCACGAGTAATCTCTAATAAAAACTGTTCTTTCTTTCTGCAACTCCATTTTGTTCCGGGCTGTAGGGACAGGTAGTCTGATGAATCACACCCTTTTCCAAGCAAAAAACAGTCATCTTAAATTTCACAAGCTCTCCTCCGTTGTCTGATCGAAGAATCTTAATGGGCTTTTCAAACTGAGTTGCAATCATATGATAAAACTCAATAAACTTAGTCACGACATCTGACTTATTCTTCAAAAAATATATCCAAGTCATTTGAGTACAATCATCAATAAACAAAACAAAGTACTTCAATCCAGAACCTCCAATAATGGGAGCATGTCCCCAAATATCAGAATGAATAATATCAAAAGGTTTTTCAGCACGAGAACGACTAGGCATAAATGATGCCAGACTGGCCTTAGCACGTAGACATGAGTCACATGAGATAGGAAAACCAGACAAATACGGGAAAAGTTTCTTTAATTAGGTGTCAGAAGGGTGACCTAGGCACTGGTGCCACAACCAGCTTTTCTGGGATGCATTACTACGAATGAAAAGGGTCTTGGAAGGGGAAACAACTTCATCCACGTAATACAATCAAGCCTGTTTAGTGCCACACCCAAGGATTTCCTTCGTCCAAATATCTTACAACACACAAAAAGACGGATACATCAATACGGCACAATTAAACTCTTTCGTCACAATGCTGATGGTTAACAATTTGTGGGATAAAGCAGGAACATATAAACAATTTGATAGTTTGAGATTCAGAGTTATCTCAACTATCCCGGCACGCTTAACAGGTAGCAACTCTCCATTGGCTGTCTGAATACTCTTCCGTTTAGGACCTTGTTTCTCACAAAAATCATCAAAATCATATGAAACAGTGTCAGTTGCACCACAATCATAAATTCACTGTTGATTCTTTCTTTTGGCCCCATCTCCACATGAATTTACTATCCCCAAATAAGAACTCGCATTATCCCCAAAACAACCCTCCTTAAAAAATTTTGCATTATAAATATTAGAGGGGCCATGGAGTAATTTCCCCTTCCCACTTATACCTATCCTTGCGTGGTTTCTCGTACATGACCGCTGAGTCGATTCATTCGTCCCTCCTTCGTCACTTCCGCTCGCTTCACCAGTCACTATGTATTCTCTCAGATTGATGCCGAATTTTGCTCGTGGCTGGATGGGTTGTCACCTCCTGACACCCAGCGCAACAAATCCTTGTTCGTTATCATCGTTTTGGTCAATTCCCTCGCCTACCGCGACTATCCCCCGATTTGGCCCTCTAAATCAACAATTTGCTGGATTCAGTGGATGGCTTGCCGGATACCCTACAATCTGGTAACATTCTCTCTTAATATGCCTCAGTCTTTTGCATTCATCATGTGGTTGCTTTCGGTGTGACTGAATTGGCGATTGAATTGGTCCCTTCTGACCGGTGACCGCCATACTCTTGGTTGCTTTCGGTGCGACAATTCAGATATCGGTTGGCTTGTGGAGTCAGGTCAATGTATCTGGGTCGATTCTGGGTCACTAGGTCGGAATATCTGGGTCGAGTCCCACCCTATATGCTAAAGTTTGCCCCGCCTGGATTCGGGGTCGGCCCATGGAGCACCGTCTCTAAATGGGTTATAGTGATTGGGCTCGATGATGAGTTTGTGTTCAGGCCTGCGTGAGTTATGAGGTCGGAGCCCTGACCTAAATTCTGAGGCCCGTCTTCCTGATTTGTCACCGGTGAGAGTATCTCCTGCCGCGCTACTTTAAATCGTAATGTCGCGTAGGCTTCATCTACTCCGGGAAGGGGTTTCTCCTTCAGTATGTCCCTTACAATCGGATCGAACACTTTGTTCAATCCCGATAGAAATGTGAACAATCGGATTATACTCAACGATGTCTTCTTCATGTTTCATTGGATTTGGCCTTCTCCGGTCAATCTCCATCCATAAACTATTCTATAAACTATAATACTCTTCCAATCCAGATTGATTTTGCACTAACCTTTCGACTTTTGTCTTCAAATCAAATATTTGTAGGCTGTCCTCACCAGCCTTGAATGTTCGGGCCAGTGTACTCCATAACAGTTCTGATGTGGGAAAATGGATGTATTGTCGAACAATACTTCGTTCCATGTTGTTCGTCAACCATGAGAATACTTTCGAATCCCTCTTTTGCCATGCCTTGTACCCGAGATCAGTCTCTGTCGGGGGATTTTTTATAAGAAATTCGTAGAAATCTCGACCACCTAACGCTACCTCCGTGAGTCGTGCCCACAACACGTAATTATTGTTGTCAAGTTTGACATCAATTGGAACATTAGGTTGATTCCCGTCATTGGAAGATGATCCTGCCTGTTGTTCCATGATGCTCGCGATCTGTTTTGATAGGGCCTGGGTGGCTTCCGTAATGGTTGCTATCGGCTCCGTCTATACCATGCTTTCGGTCGGCCAGAAAAGTATTTTAAATGGTAGATGACGAGATTCGCTGGGAAATAAACCCTATCTCCGATACCATAATGAAATAAAAGACACCGTATTTACGTAGTTTGGGTGAATCCATACTCCATGGGAGAATCTTGGATCCTTCTTTTTCTTTCTTGTTTTTCTTATTTTTCACTATACACTTTACATCATTATATAGGCAGTACAATACATAAGAAATGTAACTCCCGGGATTAAGGTAATCCTGGGAAATCAGGGAGAGATTTCGGGATATCCCAAATCTCTCCTTATCCTCTAATCTTTTCCTTTCCAACAGAATCTAGAATTCAACCATTGGGGGGTGCTCAAGTTATATTGTATCTAGGGATGACAAAAGTTGCCTGACCTGGCGGGGCGCACCAAACACGCCCCGCCGTGCATTTTGATGAGTTCGTTGGAATTTTCTTATCGAAAATTTTAGGGAACTTGCCTTAGAATTTACCACTGTTCAAAAAGTCGCCGCCTAGGCGGCATTTTTTGGCTGACCGCCCCGACTTGGGGCTGGGCGGCCACCCAAGTGCCCTTGGCGCCGCCGAGCGGCTGCCCAACCAAAAAATAAAAAGATTTTTTTATCAAAAAAAACTTTCTTCCTTCCAGCTGAGCGCTGCCTAGGCGGCCTGGGCTATCACTTAGGCTGCCTAGGCACTCTCTAGCCTCCGGTCGCCCCGTTTCTGCTTCCCGACTTCTCCAACCTTGGAATTTACTCACGGGGGTCGAATGATACCGTTTAAGTTTTGGATTAATTTAATTGCTATTTAATATTATATTTATAGGAATTTAAATTTTTTTGGTGGCTTCGCCGCCAAAACCATTTCTATGACCGGTTAAAGTATTTGACATGAGAATTCAAAAAATGTTGACAGATATTTTTTCTGGCATCCCAAAATTGCCAAAAAATTGCCCATACCAAACCCGGTATGGACAAATGCCTGGTAAAATGTAGTTGTTTGATGGGCATGCAAGCACAC
Source organism: Pinguicula primuliflora (assembly GCA_025802335.1). Lineage (NCBI taxonomy): Eukaryota > Viridiplantae > Streptophyta > Magnoliopsida > Lamiales > Lentibulariaceae > Pinguicula > Pinguicula primuliflora. The sequence continues at coordinate 8,195 of JAOYMZ010058854.1, forward strand.
ACTATCTCATGTAGTACCTCGCTTGGTGAGCAAGGGCCATTCTTCCACAGGAGTGGGTTCTAAACATGCATCAATCTACAATTAATTTCAGGGTAACCAACCATAAGAAGTTTTAATTATAACTAATAAGCAGAAATAAGTAAAACTACCTAAGAAAGAAAGTAAAAATAAACTAGACAAGCTCAAACCAATATCTGTCACGAATATTGAATTAAACTGGCTAGATGGACAAGGTGATCACAACTAGGGAAGAAGCAAGTCAAAGCTTAGGTATATTACTTAACTATGCATATGTGCTCATCTACGTATCAATACTAAACACCTTGTTGTACAATCATTTGACTCATGTATGACACACAAGAGATGTTAGCACATTAACAGGCTTCGTATCTAGCTAACTTTCACACAAATACTATATGCTACTCACTTCATAGTCCATTTTGTCATCAATGAACCACGACTCTTAGCATCCAGGAGCATGCTGCTCACACTACAATGTTATGCACTTCAGAGTCCATTCTTCTGTCACAAATGGATCACAGCTTTCAACATCCATAGGAGCAAGAACTAGCTAAATAAGATAGCAAGAGAACTATGATCACATTGCAGTAGAGGAGGATGTTATTAAGAACAAACGGAAATCCTCTAAAAAAACAGGCTACTCCTCTCAGACTGTCTCCTAATTCTAGAAAATCAAATATTGCCAAAAAAATTACTCTACCATGTCAAAGGTTGATAAAACACATCAATGACAAGAGATCTAATCTGGAATATTAGAGGGGTTGGCAACACACCATCTCAAAGGCACCTTATTAGATTAATCAAAATTCTCAGTCTGAAGTTTCTCATTCTATTAGAGGCAAAAGTTGATCGTGGTAAAATAAGTTTTCTCTTGAAAAAGTTGAAGATTGACAAGGGGGCACTAATATTTTGGGTGACATATGGATAATATGGAAGAAATCTCTATCCTGCTCTATCTTTCTGAATACACAGCAACTGCTGGTTATGAAGGTTTCTTATCAAAACAGCACATGTTATGTGGGGGGAGTATATGCTTCTTGTAAAAGATATAGGCGTCTACAATTATGGGATTCCATGAAGGAGCTGTGTCACTTTAACTCTGTTGCTCTATTGATTGGAGGAGACTTTAATGTAGTCCTATCAGCAGAAGAGAAACAAGGTGGTCGTTCGGTTTTGCCGGGATCTACTTCTGACTTTATTGAGACAGTGAATGACTGCAATCTTATACTTGCTGGATTTTTGGGTAATGCTTTTACGCGGTGTAATAATTGAAAAGGAAAAGCGAAGATATGGGAAAGATTAGATCGAGTTTTCTTGTCTGAGAATTGGATAATTGAAGCTGCATGGGTTCAGATTCCCATCTGCACAGAGAATTCTCTGATCATGCACCCCTATTGGTTAAGATGGCTTCTTCTCAACCTCGAGTAGCTAGAAGATTTCAGTACCATCAATTTTGAATGAGGTATCCTTATTTCAGAAATCTGGTGAAAAAGTCATGGGATTCTCCTGTTTTATCTCTGAATCCTGCTTATTCTTTCTATGAAAAGCTGAAAAGACTTCACAAAGATATAAGAGTCCAGAATAAATCTTCATATGGAAATATTTTTGCAAATATCAAGAAATCAGAAAACGAGATCAGAGAGCTCAAAATCAATAGTGACAAATATAATAGAGTGGAAGAAAATCATAGATATCTGGAAGCTCTACAGGAACATAAAAATCATCTACTTGCTGAGGAGATCCTTTGGTAGGAAAGATCCCGAATAACCTGTCCAAAAGAGGGTGATCGAAATACTGCTTTTTTCAACCGTACAGTGAAGGTAAGAAGCTTTAAGGCTTCGAAGATTTCTATTCCAGGAGGGGATGGAAATATTGTTCCCTCTACTGAGTTACCTCAATTGATGATTGCCCACTATTATGAGATTATGAAAGCAGAAGTTGTCTATGAATTGCTCAGACTTATGAACAACACTCCAAAACTTGTTACTGAGCAGATGAACCTATCTCTTACACCCTGGCCACAAATGAGTGAAATTAAGCAAGCAGTGTCTGAGCTGAAGGGAGAGAGTTCTCCTCGAGCAGATGAATTTTTTGGAATATTTTAGTTGCTAAAGATTTGCTTAAGGTGGTTCATTCCTTCTTTGCTGGCCCTAAACTCCCCAAAACAATCACATCCACCCTACTCTGCATGGTTCCAAAAATCAGTAATCCCATCAGTATGAGCGATATAAGAACAATTAGCCTGTGTAACTTTGTGGGGAAGGTGAGTACCAAGATTCTAGCTTGCAGGCTTGCAGAAGTTCTACCATATATTATCTCCCAAAAACAGAGTGGATTTTTTAAGGGGCGTCTAATTACTGATAATACCCTTTTAGCACAGGACTTGTTGCATTTTTTGGACAAGAATCAACAATATATAATGTGGTGATCAAGCTTGACATGTCAAAAGCTTTTAACAGAGTTTCGTGGATTCATCTGATCAGGTTGCTGCGAAGATTTGGATTTGCTGAGTTCTTCATTGACTTAGTACGGAGAATAATCTCCAGCACCTGGTACTCTATACTCTGGAATGGAAAGTCATTTGGTTTCTTCTCATCAACTCAAGGTGTGAGACAGGGTGATCCGCTCTTTCCTGTGCTCTTTATCATTGCTTCTGAGGCCTTAAGTTGAGGATTGATTTCTCTAATACTTGAGAAACCGTGGTGCTCTTATAAAACTCCAAAAGGCTGCATCAGTATCTCACATTTGGCTTTTGCAGATGATCTACTCTTATTTGCTAAGGGAAATCAGAAATTACTTTCAGCTCTCTATGATTCACTTAAAGAGTATGAAGCTATGTCTGGGGAGAAGATTAATCTTTAGAATAACAGTTTTTTGTCCCTAAGAAAGCCCCAGCTGATTAGATTGCAAAAATTCTAGAATGGACTGGCTTAACACACAGTCATGTTCCACATACCTATCATGGTATCTCTCTGTACACAGGGCAAAAGGCCTCCTTTTTATTCTCATCTCTAATCTTAAAAGTTCAAAATAAGCTGGAGAATTGGCAGAATAAATATCATAGCATGGGAGGTTGCCTGACTCTACTCAGACATGTTCTGACCAGTCTACCTATTTACCAGTTCGTGTCTATGGCATCTTGCTATATTTGCTGCCCTACTCATCCTCACAAAGAAACAACATATCATTTAATGTCCTATGGAGAGATGGCATAGAAAGTCTGGGAAACATTTGAGAAATAGTTTAACGTTCCAGCTGCAATTGTTTTTGTGGAGCTCAGACTGACTCAGTGGAATAATCTAAAAGGAGACAAGTCCCTAAAACCATACATAAAACTAATTTCGCTGATTATATGCTGGTGTATTAGGAAGCATAGCTGCCAGATACATTTCAGTGGTGCAGACCTAAATCCCACCACGATAATTCTTGCAGTCAAAGAACAATGGACCTTGCTACAGAAAACTGTTATGCATAAACTTGCGACAGAGAAGATGATGAATAAGCAAAACTGGGAATGTCCTGATCATAAGCGCTATGTCTTGAACTTTACAAGTTATAGAAAAAAAAGATAAAAGAGGGATAGGGGGACTTTTCAGAGATCAAGATGGTAGTTTTGTTGAAGCCTTTTCAGCAATAGTCGATATAATATCCATGAGTGAACTTGAGATACTTCACTTATGTTTGTTGCGGTTTTATTCCCAGTACCAACCCCTGGAGGTGTTTGTTCCTCCAACAGTGTTGTCCATAATGCAAGGAAGTCTGGATATATGCTCATGGAAAGACTATGGCCCTTTCTCTAATATCAGTCAGCTATTAAGCTGTAATCCATTGACACTGTCTCCAGATGTGCAACAAATAAATAAGATTGTTGCTCCTCTAGCAAAACGGGGCTATGTATATGGTGATCACAATTTTTACAAAGAGAGTTCCCGCTACCTTTGCCCACTCTCAAGCTGATTCACAGGACCCAGCGAATGAAAAAATAGAGGGTGTCCTGAAAATCATCTGATGAAAAGCTCAGATCCAAATCTAGAAAAAAAGAAAAGGGCCTAATGCAGCTGGAATCCTGGTCACATTGGAGTGCAATGAAAATGAAAATTTTTTGTAGACTCGGCTGCTAGCCTAATTCTAACAGAGAATCAAAATTGCAGTCTACTTTGCTACGGAGGTGAAAATGCTATATATTTAGCAATCACCTCCAGACAAGGTACACAATTTGATGACAAATCTGGAAATAAGCTGCAATCTCTATTACTATGACTGTGATTCTAATGTGTTGTTATGCTATTTGCTGTTGGGAACATTGCTTGAGTGAGGCGAGCAAGTTCACCATGTGGACAAAGACCTGATGGAAAAGACCAACATACAAAACACCAAAACAACAGATAGTAGTCACTCTATGACCTTCTACTCGAAGGAGACAGAACACCTTAAGGTGACAGGCTGCTGGAAAAACAATGATAATTTCGACTGCTTCAGGGTTCTAGCTTGAATCCTTATGTGGTCTATGATGAAACGGAGGTGTAAGCTACTCCTGGCTTGCATCTCCGGCTAAGGTACAAAAGAAGCTAGATTTAACAATATATACAGACTGATGTATATTCTTTCTGAGGCTACATGATGTTGTCTACTTCCTACTTAACCGGTTATAACTGAAATGTTATTCGCTGCCTTGCTACGAGGAACTTGGACTGGACATATCCCACGTTTGGGGGACATGGAGTGCAGATAAAAGATGAAATAGATAGTTCCTGAGGAAAAGCAAGAAGTAGAGAAACTGGACCTTCGATTCTTCCTCATGCGGCTTCTGCAAAGTTTCATCAAACAAATATGTGGCAGATCATATAAAAAGGGAAAAGTGTTGGGCACAGCGGATAAAATAATAATAATAATGGAGAAATCAGATAGGTGCAGAAAATAAATGGACACCGAAAATTTAACGTGGTTCACCCTCAATCTTGGGCTACGTCCACGGGACAAAC